>MU376022.1:0-66342 GCA_022495235.1 Xylaria curta | reverse complement strand
GTAGCTATAGTATTTTATAATTATTTTTAACCTTTAAATTAAACTTATAACTTTTAAGTTTATTTTAGCATTATGTTAGCGTACATAATAATAAATATTTGTTAATATTAATTATACAAACTGTTTTTTAAATATTGCTAATGCTTAAAAAATTAACAAGTATATTATAATTTTTTATGCTATAAAGCAAAAAAAAATAATTAATATATGGTTTTTTAAATATAGCATTTGTTTAATTAAGCTAATTATATATACAATAAAAGTTCTATTTGTTTATAAACTTTTTTATAGCTTAATAAATAGCTAGCATATATATAATTAAAAATGCTATTTAATTTGCTATACACTATTTATTAAACTTAGTTTTTTAGTTTAAGCTTTTAAACATATGCTAATTATTAAGTTAATTATATAAAAATAAAAGTTATATAATATATATATTTGCTATTAAATAAGTTTTTGTTATTAAAGCTGTTTTTAAAGTAACTTAATTTATATGTTATTAATATTACGCCCATAAAAAAACATATTAAAAAAATTTAATTCTGTTTTGTTTTTTTGTACATAAGTTAAAAATGCAAGTTAAAAATAAGCAAATAATAATAATAGAACTTTTTTTTTATAATTAGCTTATACAACTTATAAAATCTATTTTAAATTTTTAATTATATATAAATATTATATTAATGTACTAATAGCAGTAAATTTATAATATTTAATATATATTTAAACAATATAACAAAAATATATATTTATAGCACTATATATTTGTATACTTTAGTTTAAAAATTTGTTATATTTATTAACTAACTATATTTAGTTCGGGCTTTTAATAATAAGCTCGCTTTTTTTGCAACAACGGTTAAAACAACAACGTTTAGTTTTGTTTAATAAAAGTTGTTAATAAATAGCAAATAAAGTATTCTTAGTTAATTAGTTTAAAAAATATAATTAAACATATATTAAATATTTTAATTATATTAAGCAACATTTTTTTTTTGTTTTTTAATCTGTTTATATAACAATTCTACGCTTAATTTACATATATTACTACTAACTTTTAGCTTATAAGTTATAAAGTAATATATATATTAAATTTAAGCTTTATGTTTTGTTTTTATAATAATATAACGTTGCATACTATGCATTAATTAAAAGCGCTATAATTGCTTTATTATAAGATTATACTTTATAACTTAAATAGCTTATACAATTTTTGTTTTAGCAGCATTTTTTTTATAAAATAAAAATTGTACAATATTAATTAAGGGCTGGTTGTTTAAGTAAGTAGCTTAATGTTAGTTTTAAATACTTTAGCTTTAAAGCTACCGCTAAAGCGTACTTTTAAATAAAGTTTATAAAGTTGGCCACTTATTTTTAATAGCTTTATAGATTTCTTTGTATAATAAACTATTAAAATATAATTATAATATAAACTGTTTTGCTATTGTTGCAAGCAAAGCTTTTTGTTTTATTATTATAATAAAGTTTTATATATAATAAAACTAATACTTATTATACTAAAATATTTTTTATATAAAATAATTAATAAAATAATAATAATCTAGCTATACTATTATTTTTTATTTTATTACACTATAATATTTATAAATACTTATTGTACGTGTTACATTTTGCGTATTATACGCGTTCATATTTTAAAACTAACAATATGTTCTAAATAATTACATATATAAAAAGCTAACAATAACAACAAGCACAACTAAAAGTACATATATATATTTTATATTAATATTATATTTACTAATTTATATTTAGCGTATAATTTTAATAAGCGTTTTAAAAACTTTTAAAGCTACAAAAGCAAACAAGCTTGGGCAAAATATAAGCAACAAATACTTTAAGATTTAATATAACAAACAATGTTTAAAACATTAGCTTTAAAATTTAATTTTGCATATAATTAATAAATTATTAATTTTATAATATATAATATTTAACTTTATTTGTACAAACTTTAAAAACATATTTAGCTCTTTATGTTTATTAAATTTAAATGTAATTTTTATATATACTTATAGCTAAAAACAATTTATTTTGTGCTAGTAATGCTAAAGCTATATATGCTAATTAAACAATAATATAGCATTTTTTTTTATAACATATATATATTTTGCAAATTATTTTAGCAAATGTTGTAGCAACTATAAATAAGCAGATTATGCTACTAAATATAGCTTTTTAAAGTTATGTTTATAAAAACTACAACAAAAAACCAAAAAAAATAAATTATAAATTAATATTAGCTTAAATATATTATATATTAATATATACTAATGTATAATCTATTAAGTTTTTTTTTATTTTATTTTTTTTTTTTTAATATTTTTTTTTTTTATGTTTTTATTATATAATAAACATGTTTTATTATACAATATTTTACTTATATAATAGTTTAATTATATTTAAAAGTTAATTGTGTTATAAAAAAAATATATTATATAATTTATTAACTATATATGCTATATTATAAAATTTTAACATTTTATAAATAATATTTTTATTACATTTAAAAATTGGCTACATTATAAAAAAAGTGCATTATATAATATTTTAATTATATTTTAAAACTAGTTATACTATAGAATAATGCATTATATAACATATTAATTATATTAAAAAGTTTATTATACTATAAAAAAAATGCATTATATAATATATTAATTATACTTGTTATTTATAATATTTTAATTATACTTAAAAATTAGTTATACTATATATTATATAACATATTAATTATATTTGCTATATTATAAATAGTTTTTATTTTATATACATTATATAATTTATGTATACTATTTTAAACTTTTTAGCTACTTATTTTAATTATTATATAATAATTTTATATTATATAGCTAGCTTTTATAACAAACTTTTGTATACATACTTTTTTTTTATATAAAAATTTAAGCTTTTATATTTTAGTTTATAGTTTATAGCTTTTTTTAGCTAAAATTTTTTTATATACTGCTTTATTTTTTTATGCACTTTTTTTTTGCTTAGTTTTTATTAATACTTTTGTATACACATATTTTTGCTTACGTTATATATTATTGCTAAGTATATTTTTATAAATATTATAGCTTTTATTAAAGTAAGTTTTTATTTTTATATATTGCATTTTTATTTTTATATTTTAATTTAGTTAAAACTGTATATTTTGTTAAATATTTTATATATTACTTGCACTTTTTTATTTATTATACTTATTTATATATTTTATTAACAAATATTTATTACGTACACTTTTTTAACTATTTTTATATTTTTTGTTTTATATAATTTATAGCTTTTTTTTTTAAACACTTTTTATTTTTATATATATATACAAGTTTTTTTTATTGCTAATTATAAATTTAAGCATATATTATTTTTGCTTTTATATTTTTATTAATAATATTTTTAATTATTTTGTATATATTTACTATGTTATTTATTATTGTAAGTTTTATATACACTTTTTTTTTAGTATATTATAACATTTTTTTTTATTTTTTTTGTATATGTTAATGTTTAATTAATTATTATAATATATAATTTAAAAATATTAAATATAACAATTTAAATTATTAAGCAATTTTTATATATATTATAAACAATATTATTTTATAATATTATATATTAAAAAATAATATAAATTAATTTAAAAAATAGTATAAAACTAAAAATTAATAAAATATGTTTAATATAGCAAATAAGCTACAAAAAAGCTGCAAAATTATTGTATACTAAAACTATATTAAAAACAACATGTTTATATGCTATAATTATATGTATACAACAATTATTTTTTGTTTAAAAGTGTTTACAAAAAAATAATTACAGCGTTGTATTTATTACTAAACTAAAATAAAAAAAAAAAAACTTATGATTTTTTTAGAATGTATACACTTTATTAATTTTTTAAGCTTTAGTGTAACTTATGCTTATATAAATTATAAATAGTACAACAAAAATAACGCATATAGTTTTATATAAAACTGTTACATTAATAATAACAATAATAATAGTAATAAAGCAAACAATAACAATAACAATAATATAATTTTAATTATTACTTAATTTATATAATTATAAACTATAAAGCTAGTGTTTAATAATATATTTATAATTTTTATATATATAAAAAAATTAACTAGCTAGTCCATATTAAATAAAAAAAAAGTTGTTATAAATAACAAATTTTTAAACAATAATAACAGTTTAAATAATTTAAATAATAAAAAAAACAATAATAAGTTATTTTATATATGTTATAAAAAAAATATTAATAGTTAAAGTTCTTTAAATTGTTTAAAACAGCTAACTTTATAAAACTTTAAAAATAAAAAAAATAATAATAAAGCGGCGGATAATATATTATTAAACAAAACATTGTTAAATAAAACCTTGTTTAATAAAACGTTTTTGAACAAAAAATAAAAAAAAAAAAAAAAGTCAAAAAAGTAAAACAGCTTTAAAAATTAAAAAAGTTTTGTTATAATAATATAATATATAAAAAACTAAAAATAAAAGTTATAAACTATAAAACAATTAAATATATAATAAAAATTAAATATTTATATTAAGTTTTTATTATAGCATACAAATTATAAAGCTTTATATTAAATTTTTATTATAGTATATATAACACTAAGCTTTATAATAAATTTTTATAATAGTGTACATAATATTAAACTTTGCAATAAATTTTTATAATAGTGTATACTTAATATAATAGTTTTTTTAATTAATGCTACATAATTTATATATAATAATTACTTAGTATAACTTTTGTATATAAATTTGTTCTGTTAACATACAAATTATTTATAATTTTTTTTAGATAGTAACTAAGTGTTTGCTACCCGTGTGCTAAAATCCCTGGAGCCGCTAACTTAAAATATCAATAATAACCGGTCGCGACCTATAGTGCGCCGTATGGGCACTACCGGCAAGGGTACCTAGTATCTTAATACTCGTGCTAATAAAGGAAGTTGTCGCAATCTCTATACCACTCCGAAGTCGTCAAAACCTCAAGATGCCGTCTCGCAGGGCCGAAGAGCTTATTACGCTTCTTGATAACATCGAAGTATCTGAGTATAAAGATGATCCTAGTAGCCATGGTGATCGCGTCGTAGTCGCTGAGGCCGTGCGACGACTCCTCGCTCGTCTAGAGACACCTTTTGAGCGGTGTGTATAAAAACCTCACGTGCTTGGTCCCTTATACTCTCCTTATTTCATAGCAAGTTCTTCGTCTAAGCCCTTATTAACGTATTTTTATGCATGTAGTGCATGGCGACTCTCTTGGATCAACGGCAACGTCCATGCGGCAATACAGGTCATCTCGGATCTCAGGATTTGGGAGGGCTGGTATCTAAGCAAGCGACGTGAAGTGTCAGTGTTAGATCTTCACGCTTTAGCTGAGAAACCATGCGATTTAAACCTTCTCCGTAAGTCGGACGATCCCGCTGGGCATCTCATCTAAAAACAGATTCAATACGGGTGTTAAAGTGCACTCTAGTATTAATGATGAGAGCAGCCACTAATGACATGTGCAAGGCCGTTTACTTCGGCTTTTGACTGCGGAGCATGTCATTAAGGAGCTTGGGGAAGATCGATACGGTGCAACTATCTTTTCAGATGCTTTAGGTCAGAAGGAAGAATCTGTCGCGCAGACAATCTTGTCAGGGTACGTAACAGACTCTTTGCGGCCCCTCATTCTCTCCGTTACTCACGTGCACTCGAAAGGACGCATCATGGCCTGGATTCAAGTCGGAACTTACCTCAATTCTTGTCACGAACGGGCTATGCAGAGCCCTTAGACCCAAAGGACGCGAGTTATATGGACCTAACCCCAGATCGCTTGGGTATGTTCGAGCGATGCCGCGCAAACCCGGACTATCAAGCCAGCTTCATCGGATTCATGCGCGGGCTCGCGGCTTACAAGCTAGACTGGACTGCGATCTACGATACGAAAATCCTGATGCGTGATTTCAATGCTTACGGAGAAGAGGCACTTCTTGTTGACATAGGAGGCGCTCATGCTGTAGATTTAGAGCGTCTGCTACGTCGGTATCCCGATTTGCCAAGCGGAAAGCTCATATTACAAGATACGCCAGACGTCATCGCGATGGTGACGGTGAGTGAAAAGATTCAGGTCATGGATCACGATTTTTTCACGCCTCAGCCCGTGAAAGGTGAGCAAGAGATGCCCCTTGGCCCCGACCTCCATCTTCAATCACCTATAGCCTGCCTTTCATACAGTTTTACACTGCCAGTCATTTAACCAACTTAGAGTGATCGTTAACGTATCTTTAATTGCCTAGGGGCTCGAGCCTACTTCATGCATGCAATCCTCCACGACTGGGATGACTCTGATGCTGGTCGGATTCTCGACAACATTGCTGCAGCGATGACGAAAAACTATTCAAAGCTTCTGCTTTATGAGAGTGTTCTCGTCAGTCAAGGCGCGACAATGTACCAGACTGTCGCAGACGTCAGCATCATGCACCTTATATCAGCAGCTGAGCGAACAGAAGGAAGATGGAGGGAGCTACTTCGGGCTGCTGGCTTCAGGGTGTGCAAGATATGGTGTCATCCTTCGTCGCTAGAGAGCGTGATCGAGGCCGAATTGATATAGATCGGTTCAAATCAGAAAGCAAGATATAAGGTCATGAAAACGCCATTCGTCACGTCCAATTGATTGTGCGGGACGTCAAGTCACAATAATCAAGCGGCCTATTAGTCATGATCACGTAAATTCATAACGACATTCTCTTCATCCAGTCAGACAACTCTCATGTTCTTGATCTCATCAGTTCTCTTTGCCATCTCCCATTTCTTGATTCACTTTGCCTTCTCATTTGTATCACTGCACGAGACCCAATATACCTCGCTCTCAGCCCTCAGTTCACTTTCGGAACAGCATTTTCTCTTCGATCTCAAAGTCTTTTACTCTTGTCGCCCTCGCGCCGCCGTGTCAAAAGCGCAATCCCCGTAATCGCCGCACCTGCTCCCTCCCATATCGCGGGTACGCTCCAACCTTGGGCAAAGAAGACGGCAGTAGTGAGTAATCGCATGGGTACAGTGGCGAGGAAGAATGTTGAGTTTTCTTGGTACGCTGCCAATGTGTAGTATAATCCCATCGCGATAGCAGCGACCGCATTGCCTCGAGCCATGGGCGTACAGGTGAGAGGAAAGTTGAGCTGCGAGGCCGACGAGGACGGGTCAATCAGGGATGCGACTCCCGCTACGAACGCCGTAGCACCAAAAAGGTAGATCGTGAGGGCTGCTGAGGAAGGCATATTGTGGTGAGGCTTGAGTGAGAGCGGAAGAGGTGAGCTCTAGGCCCGTTCGATTCGAACGACTTGGTGAAACATGTGTACCGTGACCACCTCTCTAAGCTCCACACATTTATGCTGATTCTGCTGTGACATTGAACGAGGTAACATGGCAGCTAATAAGACGTCGCTAGCTTGCGGATGCCTGCATATGTGTGCTCGAGGTTGGGTTACCCTTGCAAGAATGGGCCTGTGAGGGCCGCGACAAGGACTGAAAAAGTGGTCATGATACACTGGCTAGCGGTTAGCGACAGTAGACCCAGCATCCGTCCTGACTGCTGCCGGCGGCAGTACAAAGAATTAGGTGCCATGTATGTACGACGTTCGGTCTATGCGTATAAACAATATGATGGGAATGTCAACAAAGAAGATTGACATGACAGACGGAGATATATCCTGTTACACTGCGATGGTGCCTAGATATCGTAACCAATTCTGCTGTATCAATTGGTCACTCTCATCGATAGCAATCGCAATTCCGCTGTCAACCCAGCTAGCACTGCTGTGTTAGAGAAGGTCGAAGACATAGTTGCAGGTATGTCTGCCGCATTTCGACCTGCTGCCCAAACAATGCTGCAAGAAGTCTATGACATGGCTGTCAAGGCTTCTCATACACAAGAAGCATTGATTTCTTTTGAGAAGCATGCATCGGCTGAGACTTGTCCTCCCGCCATGAATGCTCTTCATGCGCCCGTCTGCATGAACTCAAAAGAGTTCAAGGACTCTGCGGATGGCACCAGCGCGATCGCTGAAATTGATTCGCTCATTAGAACCGCCCGTCAATCAGTTCTAGCCCAATTCATTCAGGTCAAACAGCCAACCTATGTTAGCGCCACATCAGACATCTGCAAAACCTGGTCACAACACGGACCCGGGAGTCATTATCGTTCTTCCTGCAAAAGCGCGCACGCTTCCGGGATGGCTCTTATAGTAATTGAAGAGACTAGATAATGCTCTGGAAGCAGTTGACAATAGCCAAGCACGAAAGCGCGTCGAATTGCTGATATCGCCGGCCGCCATCGACGTTCCGGATATTCGACAGAACATCGCCCGAGGCCTCCGGACCTTGTTCTATGCTTTTTCTTAAATGAAAGCATTATATTGATAGCTGCCCGACGCAGCCGGGGTCTCGCAGAACGAATTTTCTTTTTCGCAATTGGCACCGGCGTTCTAGATATTTAACCCAACGCCTCCCGAGGCCGTCGGACCTTGTCCTACACTGCTTTTTAAATGCAAGCATTGTATTGGGAGCACACCGGCGATGCCGGGGGCTGTTAGAATAAATTTCAATAGCCAACATCGCTAACCACCACCAATGTCTCGGATCTTCAACAGATCGCCTCCCGAGGCCTCCGGACCCTGTCCTACAATGTTTTTTAAATGCAAACATTGCATTTATAGTGCACCGGCAGCGCCGGGGCCCCGCGGAGCCAATTTTCATTTTCGCGTTGCCACCGGCTTTTCAAAAACTCAACAGAATAGCACACGAGGCCTCCGGGCCTTGCCTTACAATGTTTTCTAAATGAAAGAATTGTATTTACAGCACACCGGCGACGCCGGAGGCTGTTAAAATAAATTTCAATTGCTAACAGCGCCAACCACCGCCAGCGTCCCGGATCTTCAACAGAAGGTCTCCCGGGACCGTCGGACCTTGTCCTCCACTGTTTTTTCAATGCGAGCATTACATTTATAGTGCACCGGCAGCGCTGGGGCCTCGTAGAGCGAATTTCATTTTTGCTGTTACCACCGGCGCTCCAGATATTCAACGGAATGCTACCCGACGCCTCCGGGCCTTGTCCTACAGTGTTTTTTAAATGCAAGCATTGTATTGACAGCGCGCCGGTGGCGCCGGAAGCTGCCGGAATAAAGTTTCATTGCTGATATATTAAAACATTACGAACCTTTGGGATCTTTAACAGAACGTCTCCCGGGGCCTTCGGACCTTGTTCTACACTGTTTTATAAATGTAAGAATTATATTAGAACCCGTCCGGCGACGCCGGGGACGCCTGGAGCAAATTTTCTTTTTTGCCGTTGCCGCCGGAATTTCAAACATTTGCCAAATCATTTCCTATTGCTTTGATCGTTTGCCTGACGATAGTTTATGACGCAAGCATTATATTTACAGACCACCGGTGGCGCCGGAAGCTGCCGGAATAATGTTTTATTGCCAATATAACAAAACATCGCCAGCCTTCCGGATCTTTGATAGAACGTGTCCCAGGGCCTTCGGACCTTCTTATACGCTGCTTTTTAAATGTACACATTGTATTAAAATGTGTCCGGCAAAGGCGGGGGCTTCCGGAGCGAATTCCTTTTTTGCTATCTCCACCGGGATTTTAAAAATTTGCCGGATCATCTCCCATCGCTTCGATTGTCTGCCCAGGAAAAATTCTTAATATAAATATTACGTTTATAGTGCACCGGAAGCACCGGAGGCTGTTAGAGGCTGTCGGAATAAGTTTTAATTGCCGATATTGCAAAACATCGAGAACGTTCCGGATCTTTGATGGAATGCCGCCCGAGGCTTCCGGTCCTTGCCCTGCGATGTTCTTTTAATATAAGAATTGTATTGGAATTGGTCTGACGAAGTGGGGGCCTCACGGAAGGAAGTTCTTTTTTTGCCAGCGCCACCGGCGCTCTAAATGTTCGCCGGATCATTTCCCCTCGCTTTGATTTTTTGCCCTGTAATAGGTTTTAATATAAATATGGTATTTATAATGGGCCGGTAGCGTCGGAAGCTATTAGAGGTTGTAGGAATGAATTTCAACTGTTGTTAAGGTTGCGAAATAGCGCCAGCGTCCCGGATCTTCACCCGAGGCCTTCGCACCTTGCTCGATGATGTTTTTCAGTGCGTACATTACATTGAAATTGGTCCGACGAAGCTGGGGGCTCGCGGAGCAAATGTTATTTTCGCCGGCGCCAACTTTTGCCACCGGCGTTCCAAATGTTCAACGGATCATTGCCCACCGCTTTAGGCGTTTGCACTGTAAAAGTTTTTGACAAAAGCATTGCATTTACAATGCACCGGGGGCGCCGGAGGCAACTATTGCCAGTATTTCAGAGTGTTCCGGAGCGTCCCGGATCGTCCCGGATCTTTAACAGATCGCCACCCGAGGTCCCCGGACCTGGTCTTACGATGTCTTTTCAATGTAATTATTACATTGGAACTGGTCCGACGAAGTGGGGGCTCGCGGAGCGAATTCTGTTTCATCGCTGGCACCAGCCTTTCTTACCGACGTTCTAGATAATCGCCGGATCGTTTCTCATTGCTCTGATCGTTTGCCCTCAATAGATTTTGATATAATCATTGTATTTACAGTGTATCGGTAGCGGTGTTTCTAGCCAAGAAGTAGAAGATACTGCTCAGCAAGCTCGCCGTGGTGTCGCGCGCCGCCAGGAGTACGTTAAGCAACTCTTCCTGGATACGGACTGGATCCTTGCACTCGCGGGTCAGCTCCGCAAGCAGGTTGTATCTCCCCGTCTTGACATCTCCTTCGAGCGCCGCGTGGATGTACCTATCGACGAAGCCATGTATGAGATAGCACGCCTTGTCGAAGCGGGAATCGTGCACCAGCGACGCCAGGCCGGCGAGTTCCGTGCGGCGCTGCAGCACTGCCTCGGCGTACTCGAAAGCCTCAGAGAACAGCGTCGGGGGGCTGTTTGAAGCTGCTGGAAGCTGTTGGAAGCTGTTGGAATGGATTTCAATTGTTAACACCGCCAACGCGCTGGATCATTAACAGAACAACGCCCAATGCCCCCGGACCTTGTCCTATGACGTTTTTTTAATGCAAGCATCACGTTGGAATTGGTCCGAAGAAGCTGGGGCTCGCGAGGCGAATTCTTTTTTTCGCCGGCGCTCATCATTGCTACCGGCGCCCCAAATGTTCCCCGTGTGACAACTGCGCAGTCGTCCACAGCAACTGGTGGTACAGCCGGTGGATGGCACCACTACCCCTCCGCCAAAAGGGATCAGAATAACCAAGGTGGCAGCCTTGGTTATCGTTGCTATATATGGTTAATCACTACCTTGCTGTAGTCAAGGGTGTGACACCCCGCATCACTTCCCATCGCTCTGACCGTTTGACGTGTAACAGATCTTGACGTAAGCATTGCATTTACACTGCACCGGTGGCGTCGGGGGCTGTTGGAACGAAGTTCAATTGCGGACATCGCGAGACATCGCCAACGTTCCGGATCTTTAATAGAATGCCGCCCGGCGTGCCCGGACCATGCGTTACACGGTCTTTTAAATGATAGTATTACATTGGAACCTGTCAGATGAACCTGGTGGCTCTTAGAGCGAACTTTCTTTCGCCCGCGCCAACCTTTGCTATCGGCGTTTCAAATATTCAACGGAATGCCACCCGAAGCCTTCGGGCTTGATCCTGTAATAGTTATCAATGCAAGTATTGTATTTAAAGTGCACCGGCAACGCTGGGAGCTGTCGGGTTAGGTTAATCGCCAACTAATGCCAGCGTTCCGGAGTGTTCCGGATCGTTCCGGATCTTGAACAGAATGCCGCCCGAGGTCCCCGGACCATGCGTTATAGTATTTTTTAAATACAATTGTTATGTTAGAATTAGTTCGATGAGGCTGGTGGCGCTTGGAGCGAATTTCCTTTCCGCCGACTTTGACCTCTGCTACCGGCGTCCCGGATCTTCAACGGTACGCCTCCAGAGGACTCCGGACCTTGTCCTACAATCTTTCTTAAACATAAGCATCGCATTTAGAAGCCGCCGGCGACGTCGGGAGCTGTTGGAATGAGTTTTAATCGCCAATCATTGCTCGCGTTCCAAAGTGTTCCGGAGCGTCCCGGATCTTTATCGGAAGGCCGCCCGTGGTCTCCGGACCTTGTGTTATACTGTCTTTTAAATGCAAGCATTGGATTGGAAGTGGTTAAACAAAGCTAGAGGCTCTCGGGGTAATTTTATTTTTCGCCGTTGTTAACTTCTGCTACCGGCATTCTAATCATTTGCCAGAACCGTTACCTATCGCTTCAGTCGTCTGTCCTGTAATAGTTCTTGATGTAAACATTACATTTACAGTGCACCGGCGGCACCAGAAGCCGTTAAAACGAACTCATTCTTTGCCTCCGCTAACCACTGTTACCCGGTGTTCCAAATCTTTAATAAAATGCCGCCCCAGGCCTTCGGGGTTTGGTTTATAATATCTCTGAAACGTAAGCATTACATTTATAGTGTACCGGCAACCCCGGAAGCCGTTGGGATAAAACATTATTTTCGCCGGCGTTCGCCTATGCTACCGGCTTTCCAAATATTCAATGGATCATTGCCTGACGCTTTAGGTGTGATAGTTCTTGATAAAAGCATTGCATTTCCGGCGCACCGGTGATGCCGGAAGCTGTTGAAATGAACTTATATTTGAATGCTGCTAACCACTGCTACCGACCTCCCTGATCTTTAGCAGAACGCCTCCTGAGGCCTCCGGACGTTGCCCTACGATGTTTCTTAAATGCAGGCATTGTGTTTGTAGTGCGCCGGCCACGCCGGAAGCTGTTAGAATGAAATTGGTTTTCGCCGGCGCCAGTCATCACCACCGGCGTTCCAAATATTCAACGAGTTATTACCCCATCGTTTTAATTATAGCAGTTCTTGATGAAAGCATTGCATATATAATGCATCGGCGGCGCCGGACGCTGTTGGAATGAATTCTATTTCGACACCGCTAACCACTACTACCGGCATCTCAAATCTTTAACGGAACGCCTCCCGGGGCCTCCGGACCATGCTCTACGATGTTTCTAGAATGCAAGCATTGCATTTATAGTGCACCGGTAACGTCAGAAGCTGTTGGAATAAAATTTCATTTTGCCGGCACCTGTTATCACCACCGGCGTTCCAAATACTCGACGGATTATTGCCCCATCGCCTTGATCGTTTGCCCTGTAGTAAATATTAATGCAGACATTGCATCTACAGTGGACCGGCGGCGCCGGGGGTTGTTACGATAAAGATTTCAATCGCCAACATCCTTCACTATTGCTAACGTTCAAAATACTTAATGGAATGCCACCCGACGTTCCGGACATTGATCCCCTGATGTCTTTTTTCATGCAAGAATAGTGCTGGGATGAAACCGGGGCGATGCAGAACAAATTTTCACTCCTTCCGAGACACCCGGCCATCTCCGGCGTACCAAATATTCAACGGATCACTTCCTATCGCTTTGATCGTTTGCGCCGTAATAGATATTAATGCAAGCATTGCATCTATAGTGGACCGGCGGCGCCGGAGGCTGTTGAAATAAAAATTCAATTGCCGATATTCTGAACTTTCGCCAACGCTCGAAATACTTAACGAAATGCCACCCGACGTCCCGGACAATGATCCCTCGACGTTTTTTTCATGCAAGGATTATAGAAATAGCGCTTAAATGAAACCGGGGCGATGCGCAACGAATTTCAACTCCCTCCGGGACAGCCGGCGTTCTCAATATTCACCGGATTATCCCCCATCCTTTTGAAAAGCTTCCTCGATGGCTATTCTTGATGCAAGCATTCAAATGATAATGCACAGATGAGCCCGGAGGCCTTTGAAGCGAGTTTCGTTTTCGCTTGGATTGGCGACCGTCGGGTTGAACGACCCGCAGATGCCACCTCATGCATCTGTCCAGGCGACACACAAATCAATTGAGCGACTTCCCCCACTGATGCGAGAAGTCGCTCAATTGATTTGTGTGTCGGTTGCCACCTTGCGAAACACCCCGCCAAACCAGCACCTGATGCCAACCCATTTCCCACTTCTGAGCCCTAGTCTTCCTACCATGTCTTCAGTAACGGCCGTCTCTCTGATCCCCGTTTCTTCCTCGTCAATCTCAACTTCCAGTCCATGCTTTCGCGCTTCCAGCAACACTTCTTCGACAGTATGCGCGTAGCTGGTCGGTCGTATCTTCTCGCCTGTAGCAGTGTCCACGAACCCAGCTTGTGAGATCCCACCCATTTCAGAGTGCATGTTCGTCAGTAGCAACACGCCTCCAGGGCGCAGAAGCTGTGCGACATGCGCAAAGAATACAGGAAGCGGGATGTGTTCGATGACTAGGGTGCTGATCACGGCGTCCGCTGTCTGAGGTGCCACAGATGCCGGAGATGAAGAGGTGGCCACCATGTCGAAGATGTCGAAACGAAGACGGGGCTGGCTCTCCGTAACGAGGTCCGCATTTGAAGAGAGCCTATTCTTTGCGACGTCTAACATGCCTTTGCTAGAATCCAACGCAATGATCTCGCACTCCGGAATTCCTAGCAGAAGCGCTGTGTTGCGACCGGTACCGCAACCCAAGTCCACAACACGCCAGGGCTTGGGCGATTGAATCAATGTCATAAAACGCGGAAAAAGTGTCTTGAGTTCTCGATCGTCGAGTGCCTGCAGAAAGTTCCCATCGCTATCATAAACCTCTGCCCATCTGTCGTAAGCCTCGTTTGTGGGAAGATAGCGGACGGATTTGAACGGCGGATCTGTAGTTCTCGATTGCGCCATGGCGAGGGAGTAGAGTGTTGTCGGCAATTGTCAAATAGAATATAAGAACTTGAGCATCTAAGCCAAGATGTCAGCGTTGTTTGAGCAATTCTCTGGTCAATTGAGGGCGGTTGGGAGGAGGGTTTTATAGCCTATAGGATCACGATGCACAGGTATTTAGCGTCGTCTCAATGAGTCACTGGCCGGTCAGAATGCTCATACACATCGAACTACTCTATACGTGTTTCCACGCAAATTTAAGCCTATACGTATCGCTTCCCCTCATAGAGGGATTGATTAGGGCTTTGGCAGATGTTGAGTGTAGCAAGCACTGATGTATGTTACGGAATATTGGTGAGCGGACCACCCTATTCGATTGGGCTGTCCTAGTGAGCCAGGCAATTGAAGCATACTTTATCAACCGTTAAATCGATTTGATAATATATCTAGAGATGATAGTAAATTAACCTAGATGATTGTAGCCCCTGTTTGTCGCGCCGGGTATCCTTAATGTTCGATCTTCCCATCTAGATATAATTCACGGCCATGTATCCCATTGACAGCGACCACCCACCCGCGAAACCCGTTTGTAACATTTACCCAGTGATTGTACCTGTTCCAGAGAAGAGTTCCGATGAAAGATAGAAGGCGTTTGATAACGCGCCCTCTGCAGACTGTTTCAAGCTCACCCAGCTATGCAACCCACATCTCTCAACAAGCGGCCTACGTTGTACCGCACTAACCGCCCTCCTATAGCGCTCTTCAAAAATAGATGGCACCGATTTCGCCAGCATGTACTGTTTAACACGCTCTTGAATTTCACTGTCATTGTTGGCGTAGGCGCCGACAGGGAAATATACTGTGCCTATAGGTCGACTCCTAGTATTACTCGTGAAGGCAAAGCTAGATAAAAGAGGCTTTCCCGTATAGGGTCCAAGAGAGCCAGCCATGGACTCGCAGAACCGTAGAATCTCGAAGTCGCATGTATGTGAGCAAATCGCTCCATGCTTGCGTGCGATAGCTCGCGCAGAAGTAGCTTCATGAGTCATGTATACTCCAATGCGAGCGTTGGCTTGATCAGGAGTTAGGTCGAGTGAGATATACGCAATTGAGTCGGTAGGAGTCATATTTCTCTCCACTAGGTCCCATTCACTAGCCATTCCCAGACGTTCAAATGCCTTTCGTACTGAGGACAGGGCATTACGTTTCCCAGATGCGCAAGGGTTAAGATATATCTTCCACTTAGGTCCGGTCTTGCTTACTGCGCAGCTATGCCATCCAGCAAAGTCTCCTTCGGGATTTTCTGGCATAAAAATATCTCGAACGAGCTCGAACGTGTCTAGAGAAACTGTCGTGCCATGTCTCATAGTGATGGCTTCGTTTAGATGCAATGCTCTTTCTTGAAGCTGCGTTAGACTTTGGCTTTTTGATTGAGCTTCAACCAGGAGCCGTAAATCTGCTTCGCCAGTTGTCTGATCCAACACAACCGAGTACTCAAAGGGTGAGCCATCGTTTGTCACGGAAGAAGTCCAACGAGATGGATCAGTGGATCGCGGGACCATCGTCTGTCCCCACCCATCGACTAATAGGACGAGAGCGTTAAGCAATTTCGTCCTTGACACCCCGTCTTGACCAATCGCTCGAGACAGGTAGGTTATTTGGCGTTTTGCCTCGCCGAGATATGTGCCCACAATATTGCCGTCCATGGGAACAGGTTTCATGCCACATGAGAAGTGTCGAAGCACCATATCCTTACCTCTCGTGATCTCTACATTTGGCAGGGTGTGTCTGCGGTCATGAAGCGCTTTAATGGCCGCCACTGTATAGTTGATATGCGCATCCGAAAGAACGTGTCGTGGTACAGCAAATCTAACTAGATTCGGTACTATCTTGCGCTCCTCGGCAGATTTCTTGTCCCATTCCCATGCAAAGGGACCGGATTCAAATGCTCGTATCCCATATTCCTTGAGAAGCTCCAAGGTGAACCCTACCGCGGGAAAGTCTCCCAGTTGTCTATCACAACCATAGAAAAATTCGTCCATGTCTAGGTAGACAGCATGCCCTCCAGCGGGCAGAACAACCGGTAAATTGCTGGCACTTAGCTTCTCGGCGAAAGATTGAACTTGAGAAACACGGTTGCGTAGGTAGCTCTCTTTTGTAACCTCATACAAACCGGCGACGGCTGTCATTAAATCGCGACCGCTCACTGTGATCATTGTCATTAGACCTGATCATTCAGCTCCTTCTCATGAGTACTTACTGCCTCCATAGGAATCGTTTCCGTAACACAATATTTGTCGCTGCTTCAAGCGCTGTCCTATACCTTGGTATTGCTCCGCGAAGATTGATTTGTCCCGAAAACATAGGACACCACCCATATTAGAGAGGCCATCCTTCTTCAGGCTGATAGTAAACCCGTCTACATAAGAAAACATCTCCTGGACAATGTCGGCAACTGGCTGATCGGCATATCCATCTTCGGATTCATGTATGAACCATGCGTTCTCTGCAAATCGACACGCGTCGAAGAACAACGGCACCCTTTTACGTTTCGCCAACTCGGCTGTTTCCCTTATATTTGCCATTGATACGGGCTGTGCAGCAGCCCAGTTGTTCGTGATTGTGATTAGGATCAACTTCACTTGCCCCGGATGTTTGTCCATGAAAGATTCCGCCGCAGCCACGTTGAAGTTACCCAGAAAGGGGTTTGGTCCTTCTGGAGGCTTCCGTTTAGGCATAGCTTGAACAAAGTTATGGATCTCGAATCCTGAAACCGTAGCGTCTATATGAAATTAGATGTTAGAACTGCCTCTTATATCTAGGGAGTTGAAAGCAGAAGATGCGTGAGAGGAATGCGTACTGGCTGCCGTTGTGTCAAAGAAACCATTGCTTATAACGATTGGTGGTGGAGAAAGGGTCCCCTTCGGTGTTTGTACGATCATCTCTCGAAGTGTGGAAAACAATAGGAACTCAGCACAGCGGCCTTGTGGAACAATAAAGAAGTTGGGACGTTCGAGCTGATGTTGGCCCCCGTTGACGAAGCCGTCTTCATGCGGCAGCAGAAGCTTTTTACGATATAAATCGCTATCAGCCATTCCAACAATAATGTTACGAAAGACGTGCTGCCTGCCGCTGCTACCGCGCTCGAATATATCGCGGAATGCGTCTAATAAGCAATAGTATCCCCAGTTACGCCCGTAGCTTTCATCAGCTCTTATCACTATTGTGTGTTCCCGGTTAGTTGATGTATCATCACATTATAGACCAAACTCAAACAATTTCTTCTCAGATTTCTTGGGGGCAAAATTCACTGCAATGGAAAAAACGGAAAGGTTGGGAATATGAACATGAAATTCTCACATGCAGCCCACTGCAGGTCCGTCATAGCCGAGGTACCTGAATCCGAGAGGAAATCACAAGTGACGAGACCAGCAGGAAAGGCGAATACGTTATACTCGACATCCTGAAGAATCTTCTCACGTTCAAGCGGCGTGGTAGATATCAGAGACCTAACAACGACTGCGTTATGTGATGGAGGATTGAGATGAGGGTGAGAATTGGAGGACGCCATTTTATGACCCCTTAAGTTTGTATCTCGGTTTCCAGATTGTATGAATATTCATATGTCGACTCGTGAGGTAGTGTGATGTAGTTATATGAAGGGTAAGCTCAATCCAAGAAATAATGAGGAGGTAAATCGAGGCTTCCGGTTACTAATAACTGTCATAGAGTGAAACGGATACGGACGGAACATCCGGCTTCTTGATAGCATCTAAATAGAAATCTCTTACTATATACATGATGGGATATCTTGCCCCTTGTATACACATTGTGACAGATATTGCCGGGTCTTGGGGTCAGGTGGTCTTATCTTCAAAGGATTAGATTCATCCGGCCGGGGTCGGATCGAGTCTGCGTGCTCTCTTCTCTCGGATTCGTCCTGCTCGCTTCTTCTATCATCGGCCGCATCCGTATCTTTTTCCCCGGGCTAAATCCTGGTGCGTTCTAGCTGCGTGGACATATCTCGGCCTACTCGGATCACCTTCTCGATCCTCCAGGGTATCCTCAACTAAGTAGTAAGCATCACCACACCGAAGACCAATAGCGCGGTAATCTTGACTTATTTATCTCCAACGGACTGCTGGACAAGTCGTGGCTCGACCTATGATTTAACATACTAGTAGTTATTTATCAAACCGCTGACCTGCTAACGGCGATGAAATTAGCCACGGTTACATCGCCGCTTGAACATAGACACTTGTACATAAGTTTTCTTGATGCTGAGCTAATGGAAACGTCTAGGCTGGTTCGCCGATCTCAAGAGGTGGCATTAGCCCTGCGCCTCATTCCAACCATGTGGCATCTTAGGCAGAGCTGACTACATTGCTTGTGTAGCACGGAGATCAGTTGTATCGCTCGTCATGGTGGTCATCAACCGGATGCGAGTAAGAGCTCGCTGCCACAATAACTCAAGAATTGCCAATCACATCACACCAGTCCGTCCTGGGCCCACGATTTTCACCATGTCCTTTCTCACCGGTGTAAATGGCTTCACGATCTACTGTTACAACTATCAAGCCGTGATACAGTAGGTGCTTCGTTGATAAAGCTGCTCTTTTCATTTCGCTTTTCGAATTCTCGAGAATTGAGCATGCCTTTGACAAGGTGATTACCATAGCTGCTGGTCCTATGCTTGCTATACTACCGTAATCTGATACGGCCTATAGTTAAACTAACTCGGTGAGAAGGTTTATCTTCTTTCCGCCACCATTGTTGGTACCCTTTTCGTATCACCGTTCCGGCCCATTACCCCGATTTGGCTCGCTCTTCCCAACAAATATGAGTTAGGTGTGACGTTTTTAGGAAGTTTGTAAGCCATTGACTCTCCACAATTGGTTTATTGCCCTTTGTTACTGACGATTGCACCCTGCATTTGTATCAGACATCAGCCCGAGTAGTCGTCACGTTACTGGTGTTGTGCTATGCTATTGGTTGCTTCGCCCCCACCATCACACACATATTGTCGGTATTTCGGTACCGAGACTGTCTCCGAAGACTAGAAAAAGCCACTAAGCCGCCTCTTTTCCCCTCCTCACGCTAGGTTCACACTAGGTTCACACAAATATCTGCAAAAGATGGTTCTGCACCAACGCATTTGAACAGAGGCTGATCATAGGACCGACATAGCCGTGGCGAATTGTTGAGATATCTCGCACGAGTAAATCGGGTATGTTCAAGGAAGAATAAAGCTGTGTTCCTAAATGTTTCTATGTACTTCAGCTGACGCTGCTTATTCAATCACTGCCGCCTTTTCCAGATCTAGTAATTCACTACGCGGAGCTCACACGTGCTGTCTCACCCTTTTTAAGGCACAAGTCTCAAACGTTAGTTTTTGCTGTTCTGTGGATGTACGCAATGAAGTGGCGTAGACTGCCGCCATCTCCGGAAACCTAACGACATGAGTAGTGCTGGCTTCATGAAAGATATACGTCATGCTGCCCCTTAATGTGTTAAGAGGTCTTCTATCTTGTAGATGGATATGAATTTTAGTAACTGCCGTGTTCCGGTGGGCTCTCACTCTGTTTTTACATACCCCGTCAACTGAGATTAGCCGGTTCCTCTTTAACTAACGGTTGGAATATCATGAGACCAATAGATTGTCCCATTCAGCGTAAAGAGACTTTCCAATTCGCATATGGAAATAGACCTGCCGTACGCTCAGAATGCCCAGTAAGACGCCACATATTGTTCGTTTATTCTTGGGAAATGGACATTAATAAAAACTTTTGACGCGTTAAGGAATTATAGATAAGAAGAACACAGAAAAGCGATTCAATGGTATCCCTCCTAGCCTTCTACCCATTCAACCCCTTGTGGTCATTTTTTGCACTCCTATTGGCTGTGTTTCTTTGCCTTCCGCTCACACCACTTCAGTGATAGTGCAAACTTCCTGCTTTGTATTATGCAAATTGGTAGACGTTGGTAAGCATCTCCGGAGCTATACACTAGAGTCTTCTAGACCCCTACTGAGCCCACGTCAGGATCCTCCAAGGCTGGTCATAAGGCTTGAAGTTTTTATGACCATTAGTCATATGCCTTTCTATAATAAAACATGGTTAGGGATGGTGCGTTGGTATTTGGTGGGAGACCATTGATTGTACCTTTTCCCTAACTATTGCCGCTCGTCAGGATCGTGAGTACTGTCATCTCCAACGGATGACTCTTCCGGTCGTTTCAAAGACCGTTCACGAGACAGAAAAAGGTGATACGATTGATAAAGCGCTCATTAGGTGACAGTGAAAAGAACCGGAATTTGCCACACATGGCCGAGCGCAACTTACACACTCCTCGCTTTCTCTAAGAGCCCTCCCCTGGTCGATGCAAACGACCAACAACCAAGTCAAGCTATCCGGAACATTGGTAATGGACTACGCGGTTCGACCGTTCAAAGATAGCGAATGAAGCTGCTGATTGGGCTACGAACGAGGCTCTCCGGAGGCTTGATACTGGGCATAAGATCGTGACCGAGCACATTTTACAAACCCTGGAGATAATAACGATAGGTGGCGGTTTATCACTCCAGCTGTGCAATCTTGGCCAGGGTCCAGACGGCGAAGTAGGATGGGCGTCAATAATCTGCTCCAATGTGGCTTATTTTCCTAAAAATGGACACTTCACAGATTGACTAAGAGTCCTATTCTATTCCGATCAGACCTCTTCACGCACCAACGGAGCTTTTACGCACCCCATACCAGAGATTCCGCCATGTCCTGCTCGCAAATATTTCACTAATCTACGAGACAGCTAGATAGATGGATTTACATGGCTATCAGGCAATTGAGGGTAACACTGCGTGCTTCGATGAATGAAACAACTTGAATGAAGATACATGTCAATAAAGATCTAACAACTGAGGGTAGGAAACTACCAACATATTTGGATGTTATCGAATGTCGGGAAACCAGCCCTTGTTCAAGCAATTCAAATGCTCTGCACATGATAGGAGATGTAGCAGACACCCCTCATCAATACGGCTCGTATAATTTCGGAACCAAGCTTTCACTGGCGTTGAAAACAGAGAAACCCATTTCAAAGAACCAATATACCTACTACTACATTCCCGGGCCATCGCCGTAACAAGGGCTAGAAGTCCAGAGCTTGGAAGAATACCCGAATTGCAGTATCTACTACTATCAAGGGGGCTGTACAAGTCTAGTGTCACGACCTCCAGATACTCATGGCAACGTGGGGGTAAGTCTTGAATACTTGTCGTCGCAAAAGGAGCTCCAACTACTACATCTACAGGCTATAGATCTATATACAAATGCCTTCTTTGTTCTGTTACTTTCGGGAAGCGGTATGTAGCTGTAGGTATCGCGAGAATCTGACATCTGGTCCTCTCCTCCAGCCTTGGCCTCAATCCAGGTCCATACATGCGAAAGCTTCCCTTTCGCTCTTCGCTTCCGTTTGCTTGATCTTGCCTATCTCGCTCCTTATTTCCCATTCTTACGATCAGACAAATACGGGTACTAAGTCTGCAATCTGCCGGGTATACAATTATTTACGTGATATCGGCGGCTCTGACCCGCGGTCTCAGATGTGTAATCTAGTCCCAGTACCTTAAGTAAGCCCATGTGACAATTGCAATGCTCGCCGAGAACCAAGGACACGTATTTATATAGTCAAATTTTGCCTCAAAAATGTTTTGACCCTTCGCGTAGGGATGATAATTCATGTATAACCGGCGAAGTTTCAATCCCAAATTAGAGCAAATAAACACGACAAGTCGCCTCTGCGGATGAAAGAACTCACGGTTACAAGATGCTAGAATTTTGAAAATTTTCGAATTGAATTCTTCATAGCATGTGATAATTTAGTTTTATATGGAGACTACACAGCTTGTTTGTTTTGTAATTGATTTGAATGATGATGGATCCGATTGGAGGCTCTTACGGGCAACCAGATTTCAGTGCTCCAAATTAGGCAGCATGCAGATACCTACCATCATCAACATCAGATAACTCACTGGCTTATTCCGAGACACGTAAGAACATGTAGCAAAACCCGATGAAATCTCACCATCAACCAGATCGGCCAACTTACCGGGTGCGTGCCAGCTCATCATTTCCCCGCTCGCAAACCACAGCAACTACGTGCGTGTTTCTTGTCAGCATCGGAGTCGCGGACGTCGCGGCTAGGCGGCAATGACTCTCGCGACTCAATTGATACTGCTATTCTTAGCCTTCGCGATACACTTCACGGCGTGTACTGCGAACTTGCCCCCTGGCGTAGCAGGTCCGCGTTGGCCATCATTCTTCGAAGCGCCCGAATTTCATTTGAATATTGCGAAGAGAGACATTGAGGAAGCTTTTAAGCCTGAAGACGATGCTCCGAGACCGCGGTGGCCGACGATCTTCGAGGCACCTGGTTTTCACCTCAATACTGTGAAAAGGGACATAGAAGGAATCTTCAAGGGTGACGAAAATACACCAGGACCTCGTTGGCCGACCATCTTCGAAGCACCTGACTTTCACTTGAACATCGCTGCAAATGACATCTTGAACGCGGCCAGAGCATGGGCCGCACAGGCGGATGAAGATCTTCACAGGGATCCCGGCGGAACGATACTCAGGACCGCATGGGACGTCACCAAGTTGGGAATCGTGATCGCTCCCGGACTCCTCTGGGGACCAGCTTTGAACTTACTGGGTTTTAGAATAGGAGGCATCGGACAAGGGGAGTATAATTGACGTCTTCGTCCGCTCAAAACACTAACGCTACGTCTAGGTACCGCAGCAGCAGCCGCGCACTCTGTAGTAGGCAAAGTGGCAGCTCGATCGCCTATCGCCGTTCTTCAGAGCGCTGGAGATGGCGGTTATGGAGTTGCCGTTATGGACACCTTGACTAGGGGAGGCATGCTCCTATTAGAAGGGGGTAAATGGGTCGCCAAACAATTTAATAATACTGGTACGTAAATTGGGACTCTCGGGATCAACTGAGGACCGGCGTTATGAGAGCAAGTGATGCCCCGGGTTTTCGAGATGATGATAGAGGGACAGGGTACTTAGCAACTAGAGAGTAAAGCTACAAATGGCAGTTGAGTCTGCTTGAGCTTATTGTACACGTAAGATCAACACTCTCCAAGTTCTGAGAGACTCGTTCGCAATTCATCTTGAATATACTTGACAGATCTATTTGCTAGCAGGGAGAAAGATAATTCATATCATAAAAACTCGACCCCAACTCCAAAATGTTATGTGCCTCTCGCATAGAACAAGCCAAATTAATCGCTCGCCAACTCCTCTGTAGCGTAAGTATTCCCCTATGTATTCACCCTTCACAATTCGTCCTTTGTCCAATCAAATGATAACCCCCAAATGCTTCATCTCGTTCTGTAGTTCCTTAGCGCGCTTAGAAAGGGCCATTATATCCAAGCTGGGTAGTTGGACGAGAGTCTCGACAACGAAATCGGCAGAGTTTTCGGGGGAGTCGACGAGCTTGCCCCATCTCTCCTGTTTCACGGCCGCCAGAGACTCGAAATCCCCAATCTCGATCCCGCTGACCCGCGCCCGCACCATGAAATTCAGTACGCGCGCGATCTTCTTCATGATGGTGCCGAATAGCTTGTCTACTGACTGATTGCGCGGGAACATGGGGCTGGAGGGGGTGTCTGGCTCGCTATTGTTACTATTCTTATCTTCAGCATTCGTAGAAGGCGCATCGATATCGTCTGACTCCTCTGAATTTTCATCTTCGTCTTCATCTTCATCTCCTTTTTTCTCTTCCTCCTCTTCCTCCTCTTCCTCTTCCTCTTCTTCTTCTTCTTCTTCAGAGGAGGAGGAGGAATCAGACTTCCGTCTGGAACGGAAGAGCTTAGAAACATCGCGTCCCTGCTGCTTCATGAACGCAATATACCGAGCCGCAGCCCCAGCGGTGAAGTCGATGTCCTGAAGTTTCACGGGGTTCTTGACAATCTCGTTTCCATTGACCTTGTTCTTGCCTCCGAGGACGTTGATAACTGTTACCGGTGCCGGCTTTGACTTGCGTTTGCTTTTTTTACTAACACTTGCTGCTGGCACCTTCTCCACTTTGGTTTCGCCCTCGGCGTCCGCGTCGGAGCCTAATTCTGCCGCCTCTGGAGGCTCTTGTTTTAAAAGCTCTTGTTTTGGAGGCTCCCATTTGACTATCGCCTTGTCATCTACTCCCGATTCGCTCCGGACGCTTTCGCCTTTCTCTTCGTCAACAGTCGTTTTGTCGGAAGAAAGCTGGGTCCCAACATCTCTACCCTTCGCCCACGGCCCCTCGGTATCCTTCTCGCCTTCAGCATCTGCGTTTGAATCTGTTTCCGTAGTCTCAGGGGCGAGTTGACTTTCCACCACCACCTCCTTTGCCTTTACCTCCACCTCCACCTCTTTCTCCTTCTCCTCATCAGCAAACTGGGCATGATGATCTCTCTCAGCACGCCGTCTTTCCGCGCGTCTCTCTCGCGGTGTCTTGCCTTCGTCGATGGGCGGCTGCCTAGGCGGATCTGGATCTACCACTTTGACAGTTTCAGTTTCATCGCGTTCCGCCTCGTCATCGGTAAGATCTAGATCTGCATGATGAGCTTCCTCAGCCGCCCGTCTAGCCGCGCGTACCTCAGGCATCGGTTCACTACCGGAAGTAGGCTCAAATACAGGTGGCTCAACCTCCTTGAAATTATCTGACGGTTTCGGTTTATTGAACATTCTCTCGGCCAGGTCCTCGAACAGGTCAGCGTTTGAGGTATCGTTCCTATCGATCGGTTGATCGAACGGGTTATAGGGAGGTACCCAATCTTCCATTTCCACTGGTCTGTCCTCTATTATTTGTACGCCCCCACCGTCTTGTACGTCCATGTCATCGACGAGCTCGAGGTTGCCGAAGTCGCTGAGGCCGACACTGCTGGAATACGGAGAACTGATATCCATGGGTCCGCTGCCCCTGCTCGACGCTCGAAGGGCCCTCACTCGGTCTTTCGGGGTTTTCTTGTTGGAGGACTTATCGACGACTATACGTACTCGCTTTGTGGTGCTCTTCTTCGCCTGCTCATCCTGGGCAGGTCTTTTTGTGGGCGCCATGACTGACTGCTTCGCAAGATTTTATGAAAAGAACGTTCAACTCGGTCAACAAAATTCGATTTTGTTCCCATCTTACGGTACGGGACATTGGACAAGCATGTGCGAAGCGAGTTGTGCTGGCTGATAGTCTTTGACATTATTAATTGCTGTTTCCGGCATTTAGGCATGTCTCATAGTTCTAGGCCTTTTTTAGCTGAGACAATACCCATTCTAGATACTGCTTTCAACGTTTGATGAATGGTAGTAACTGCTTTGTCTCCATGCAGGGTCATTCATCCATATTAGCTTGCTAGCACGTTTCACCGGAACACGCTGGGCTCACCTGCATGTACATGAGTTGATTTGTGGTCATTTCAGAATTCTTTGGTGGATTGTCTATCGTAAGACTAACACGAGAGCATCGTATCTAAGAAGTCTGAGCTGGACCACTATGCCTTAACCCTTGGCGGCACCAGCCTTAATCAGGAGGATGTCACCGTCCTCGACTACGTAATCTTTGCCCTTGGTCATGACCTTACCCTTGGCTTTAACTTCGGACTCATCCCCAAGCTCCTTTAGTACATTATAATTGTACACAACGGCTTGAATGAATGTCTTCTCAAAGTCTGTGTGAATAACACCGGCGGCCTGAGGCGCCTTAGTGCCTTCTCTAATAGTCCATTGTCGGACCTCATCGGTACCAACAGTGAAGAAACTACGCAGGTGCAATGCTTTCCGCATAGTTGTAACGATTTTGGGGAGCGCGGACTCAATTCCACACTTCTTGCATTCCTCTTCAGCTTCTGCATCAGTCTCAAAGTGTGTCAAACGCTCTTCGAAGCAGACGGAGATAGGAAGAATAGGGTCGCCAGCAGCATGTTCCTTCATCCATTCTGCGATCTTGGCGAGATGCTTATTCTTCTTCCTTGTGTAATCCTTCTCTGAAAGATTAACAAGGTATACAACTGGTTTTGCGGAGAGTAAAAACAGTGTGTTGATGACCTCAACCTGTTCACATGAATCAGCACATATTCCCACGGCGTGTTATGCTATGAAAGAGAATGTGATCCAAAGATCAGAGCATGTTTTTTATCTCAGTGCGCACTCTGCGTTGTATAAGTGAGGCACTCGAAGAGCTGGGATTAGATCAGGCGCTATGGCCCTTTGTCATCATAAAAGGTGGAAGTCTAGATAAAAAGAAAGTGGTAATCTTACCTCCTTAGGCGTCCAGTTGCCCTTTCGGACATCCTTGCCGTCTTTCAGCCAAGCAAGGACCTTATCCATGATGGACTCCTCTTCCTTGGCCTTCTTCACCTCCAGACTTTGACCACCGACACGTGTCTTTTTCTTCTGGTTTTCTATCGCCTTCTCGGCAAACTCGATATCTTTTGTTCGCAGTTCATCTGCAATAATGTCTAGATCTCTGACAGGGTTGACGTCACCTTCGACGTGAATGATCTCGGCGTCATCGAAACACCGAACGACCTGGAAGATGGCATCGACGGCGCGGATGTGCGATAAGAAAGCGTTACCGAGACCAGCACCGGTGGAAGCACCCCTGGTAAGACCAGCGATATCATAGACGGTTAAATGAGCTGGCACCCGGGACTTTGGGTTGTACTTTGAGCACAGCCAGTCATAACGGTCGTCTGGCACGATGACACGGGATTCTTCAGGATCAATAGTGGCGTAAGGGAAGTTCTATCATACCTATGTCAGAGACGAAGCAAACGCGTAGAGCAGCAGAAGGCTTACAGCGGGATTGCCCAGGCTGCACTTGGTGATGGCCTGGAAGAGCGTGGACTTGCCGACGTTGGCGAGACCGACGATACCAGCCTTCAAGTTGTTGCCGGGACGGCCCAGAAGGACCTTCTCCTCGACCGCACCTTTCTTGGGAGGCATCTTGGGGGCTGAGCGTCGCTTAGCGTAGGTACGAGTGGTGATATAAACGGGAGTGCAACTAAGCACTCGAGTAGAGATGGGCAGGGAGAGAAACGCAGAGCTAGCTGCGATAGGTCGAAAAAGGCGGGAGAGAGAAACGAAGGAGGGAGGAATGAAGGTAGAGGGAGACGTGGTGGAGGATGTTGGCTGTGGACCAGCCTCAAGGTCTCGTCAAACAAACAATATGACGTTTGTTCGAGTCAATGACCAAGTTTTTATTTCGCTTCGGAATGTGGTCGAAGGAAGACCTTGTGAGAGAAAGAGGAGTTGGAGGTGGTGATTGGATTGGGTTTTTGTGATGTCCTTTTGCATGAGGGGCTGGAAGAGAAAAAAAAAGCTTGAGGCGCAAAGTGGATTCTCAGAAATTGCATTTCCCACTTCGTCCAGTATTGCCCCGCCTGCTCGGGCTGGGTTCCGTTCCCAGATCATGGATCTCGAGTGCCAAGAGGTCGGGAGTAGAGTTTCACCGAAACACCCCGCTTAATGAATTCCTTCTGTTTTTTCTTATCTGCTAGTCTAGCCCCGCTTTCAGCCTCCCGACGTAACCTGGGGTCTTTGCTGGGGTTTTGCCAGGGTCCCCCCACTGTCAACGTAACCAACGGGCGCTCTTTAAACAGCAGCTTCAGGCGCTGAAGCATCTGAAACAGTGAGGCCCTTGCCACAGCCAGGCAGCCCCATGTTCATTCGCGAGCTGACTGGCTTACACCCTTGTGCCAAGTCAATAGACGACTCGTAACGTGATTTATTTGTTGTTTCGTGAATTAAGCACATGCATTCCTGTGCCTACAACGGTTGCACAGTTGTGCATCGAGCACTATCTACTCTGTGTCCATGATCTGTTCATGATCCTCGTATAAACTACATACATAGACAGCGGCTTTGAACACCCCTATCCTAGCTCTGTGTTAGTCCGCCTAATAGTAGCACCGGCTTCTGACTAGGCACTCTCGTCACCATATTTCCACTCCCTCATATCAGCTCAGCCCCTCGTTCCGCTGGCGCCCGTTCCATCGTGTTCGACATCTGGCACATCTACACCTTCAAGTTGCCACGATGTCATCCAAGAAATCCTCATCTAGTAGAACCTCAAGGCAGTCGCATAGATCGACTTTGTCCCTAACAAGAACCGAAATCGTCATCAATGTCTATGATCTTCTTCCCGTATGTCACCGTTGCCATTAGCGCAATTCTATACCATTATTGCACTCGAATCGCTGTAACTAACCGCGTATCTTTAGCCGGGCCGTCTCTCATCTGTCTTATGGGCGGTCGGCACATCCCTTCTCCATTCCGGCGTAGCGATAAACGGCAAGGAATACGCATACGGAGGACATGACAGGCCAGGCGTGACGGGCGTATACTGGACGCAGCCCAAGACCGAGCCACCAGGCGGCACGTTTCGAACCGAGATCCTGCAAGGCGTCACGTTTGCCACCCAGGCCGAGATCGACTCCATCATCCAGCGAGCCTCAGTCGAATTCGACGGCTCCGCCTACAATATCCTCACCAGGAACTGCAACCACTTCACCAGCTATCTCTGTCAAAAACTGACGGGACGACCCGGTCCCGGATGGCTGAACCGCGCCGCGACCATCGGTATCACGTTTCCCTGTATCGTGCCCCGCGACTGGATCGAGCCCCCGGATTACGAGACGGCCGAAGGCGAGTTACTCGGCGATGATAGCGACACCGATGCCCACGAGGGCTCGAGGATGCTCCGCTCCGAAAGTCGGAGGACCCTGGCGACCTTATCACACGGCCACGACGACGACTCAGATTTTGACGAGGACCACCAGCGCAGTAACAGATCAAAGGGGAAGCAGAGGGGTACATTTCGAGACAGCAGTGGTAGGCGCTTGCCTGCTGCGGAGAGGGCCCCTGGAAGATGATCGAGCGTATACTCGGACGTGATCTTCGTACGGTTTTCGATTTATAGTAGACTGGCGTTTATTGGCAACAGAAGAGTAGGTTCATGCATGGGCGTTAAGGAATGGTCATCCGTCTGACTGATACCAAACTCAATTTCATTTTTCGGGGCGCATGGCAGCATTACGTGTACTCTTTTTTTGCTTTGGTAACTTGGAATGCATGTCACAACTGGATTGGATTCGCATTGTACAGGGAATTTTACATGCTTGATGCTTATAACATATGATACAAATCTCGCGGTCATATCGGTTGTCCGCTCGTCTCCTCTGTACTTTGTGACTAGATAGCCACACTCTAACCCAGTCTCTTGGGTCTTTGACTCCTCGTACCACCAAACTTCAACCTCGTGCTGTCAGACACCCTCTTGATGTTCGGCCGCAGCAAACGTCCCTCGTTTCCCAGCAGCACCTTGGTAGCAGCCTCACGACCCAAGCCGAAGCCACGAAGCACGACCTCGAGAGCGTTGATCTTGCGGTGCCAGCCGCCCTGGTTCAACTTGTCGAGGACGTAGGCGCACAGCTGGTAGGCGGCGTCGTAGGTGCCGCGCTTCGACTTCTTGAAGCCGATCTGGCCGGTGGACATGGAGACGATGGCGCTCCTGTTCGGCTTTGTCACGGTGATGTGGGTGTTGTGCTTATGCGCGTAGATGTGGAAGTGGTAGGGCTCGTGCTCCGAGTCCTCCTTCTCGCTCGTTGAGTCGCCGAGAATCGAGTCGCTGGTGTTCGGCTGGCCCATTGCCCGCGAGATGGTATTCGTCGCTAACACCTGTTTAAGATCGGACATGAAGTCTTGACGGGGCGGCGCTGTCCGCGGCTCTGGATTGGCTTGTAGTCTACCGAGGAGCGATAGTCTGGGAGCTGGTGGCTGTTCATCTTGTTGCCGTAGACATGTTTGTGAGAAAGCCCTTATGGGTTGTGAGTTATGGCGAATGGATATGGAGGAGAGTTTGGAGGTGGTCTTCGCCAACAGGCGACTTGTCGACGGGGTCATCTTCGAGGCATCGACGTTGGGGCACGAGTAGATATTCGGTTCGGTTCTTGGGCCGAATAGCTCGTCCTCATATAGTCCGTGGGAGCACAAGACGACTTCGTGATAATAAAGTCCGCCCAAAGAAATACCTATGTATCTCGAAGCAGGCGTTACAGCGAAGCAGCACCTACCCAATCAATTGATGTTCGCAAGTTGGAAATTTTAGCCAAGACGACTTGTATTGGCTAATGCGGTACTCGAGAGTCGCATAGTTGCATTTTCAGCGGGCCACTTTAAATCTCTATGCCAAGAAAGTTTATCCATCTGAATTATTCTACCGCTGTCCAGGTCGGTGCTATTTTTTTCTATCTGCCGGTGTCGCCCGATTTCTTTAGTTCTAATCAGCAAGCAAAGTTGCACGCAACGAGGACTTTGCCTCTTCTCCCCATACCTCCCAATAATACCTTTTTGCGGCTAATTTCTCGCCGCTGGGCTTCACAAACTCTGGGTCGAATATGAGCTCTCTACGAAATGTCGCCCGGGGCACGACTCCCGCTTCAATCGCCAGGACGCCTTCGTTGGCTGTCCATTCATACGGAAGAGCCCCGGCTTACAGGAGGTTAATATCCAGCACACCCGCCTCCGCGCGAAGCAAAGCTTCTCTTTCCACACCTTCGCACATCTCTACCACTCCTCTCATCCTCCTCCGATCTCCCTTCCTTCCAGAAACCGTAGCCGCCATACAGTCGCGCGGCTTCCACGGGTCACCACGATGGCTCCAGGAGCAACCCCCGCAATCAGACAAGGCACCAAAGCCCGAGAAAAAGTCGGAACAGAGTGCTCCCAGCCCTGAATCAGAAGCCAAGACGGAATCTGAAGAGCAAAAAAAGGAACAAGAGAGTGAGGAGTCGGAAGAGGGCAAGAAAGAAGAGAAAAAGGAGGATCTTCCGCCACCCCCTCCCCACGGCGACAAGACTCCGTGGCAGGTGTTCATGGAGACAATGCAAACCGAGTTCAAGGCTTCGAAAGAATGGAACGAGTCGACAAAGCAGCTGTCCGACTCAGCCCACCAGTTCACTGAGAGTGAATCCGTTCGACGCGCCAGGCAGGCCTACGAGTCTACGACCGGCGCCGTATCATCAACAGCTGGGAAAGTCCTGAAGACCTCTGCTGACGCCGTTGGAAAGGGTGCGGCCTGGACCTGGGATACCACGGTCATGAAAGGTGTCCGGAAGAGCGCCAACATCACCGGAGAAGCCCTGGACAAGGCGACTAAGCCAATTCGCGATACTGAAGCCTACAAGAGCGTGAAAGACGTCATCGACGATGGCAGCAGCTCACGTTATGGTGGCTGGGTTGAGAAGGAAGAACGGAGAAAAGCGCGCGAGCTGCGCCAGAAGAAAGCCGCCGCAATTCATGGCAACATCGAAGACATGGTTGAGGATCCAAAGTACGTATATGATTACGCTTTCCTTCGCGACCCATGCTAACACTCTTCAGCGCTGGAACAAATGTTACTCTTCACAAGGACGCTGCCTGGAAAGAAGCGTGGCGCGACTTCCGCGATCAAAACAAATTTGTTCAGGGTGTATTCAATATGAAGAACGTCTACCAGGAATCAGAAAACCCTTTAATCTCGACCGCCCGAGGCATCACCGACCGAGTAGCTGGGTTCTTCGCTGAGAACGAGACCGCTATGGTCATCAAAAAGATCAGAGCGATGGACCCCAACTTTCAACTCGAGCCCTTTCAACAAGAGTTGCGCGATTATATTTTACCGGAAGTCCTTGATGCCTATGTCAAGGGCGATACCGAAACGCTCAAACTATGGCTTTCAGCCGCTCAATACTCCGTCTACGAAGCTCTGACTAAACAATACCTACAAGCTGGTATGAAGTCGGACGGACGGATTCTAGACATCAGACATGTGGATATCCTGAAGGCTCGCATGCTTGAGCCCGGCGAGATTCCTGTGTTCATTATTACCTGCCGGACTCAAGAAGTCCATGTATACCGCAACGCTAAGACGAGCGAGCTCGCCGCCGGCATGGAAGACCGCGTCCAGCTCGTCACCTACGTCATCGGCATCACCCGCACTCCAGAAGACGTGAACAACCCCGAGACTAGGGGATGGAGGTTGATCGAAATGCAGAAGAGCGGCAGAGATTACATATAAGAAACACGAGCGCGGATTAAATCATTTCTCATGTGGTTATACGATACACGATTATTTTAATAACTGTACAGTATCTAGCGGGAGGAAGGAGTCGAGCGAGGTTCCCAATGGGGAGGAATCTCAAAACACCACTCTTGTGCATTGGATTAAGGCGTTGTGTGTCACGACTTGCATCATATCCCGGTCGAATTTGTATGATTAGACAAAAAAGGAGGCGTGCGTGGTCGGCCACGCAACGGAACGACATCATGTAGTATATACCTCGGAGTCAGTTGTGTCTGTTACAGCCACTCTAAAACGAAATCAACTTCACTAATGCAGTCAAGTCGAGTACCGTTATGTGATTATTTCATGACAAAGTGACGTAAATACAATCCATTACAGCCGTCATTACGATTGTTCGCCACTCTTGACCTTCGCCGCCTCGACTTCTCTCCGGAACTCCTCGCGAACCTCCATAAGACATTTGCCCAGGAGATTCAATCCCCACTTCCCGCGCCGATTTCCGGCATCTTTAGCCCCGAAGCCGATACCCCAGATCCGATCGAACGGGCTCGCCTCGACAAGCTCACGGGTCCCCGTAGCAAGCAAGACGTCGCGGAAGCTAGCGGCGCGCATAACAGGGGCGTTTCCGCCGTCTCCGAGACTCCATATTCTCTCCCGCTCTTCCCGTTTCTTACCCTCCTCCAACTTTCCATCTTCTTCTTCGACAACAGGCAAGCTAAACTTACACCAACTCCCCTCCCTCACAATCCTAACGCGCTCGCGCTCCCAGATAGCCTGGTCGAAATTCCGGACGGCGCGGCCTAGATTCTTGACTTCTTTGGGCGATGGCGCGGGAATAGCTAGTATTGCTTCTGCGATTTCTGTGTCGTTGAAGAGGAGGGCCTTGTGGTGCATCATGTAGTGCTCTGCCGTCGCGTAGATCTTGGAAGAGTTTGGGTCCCGGTCCCTGAAGGGCGCCGAGGCGTACCATTGCGAGAGAAATCCTGTTGTGGACTCGCCTGGACGCCAGAAATAGAGGGGTCCGCTTTCTGTGGATAGTGGGTTGGTCGTTGATGGGGATGGCATTGTGATGGTTTTGTCTCCGTTTGTAAGCTCTAAAGTGGGATCAGTGTCGGAATTGGCGGAGATGACTGAAGTTTTGCTCCGGCGAGTTATGAATGCAAAAACACTCTGGTTCTCATCGATTTTTCAAGAATGATGAGATTTATTTATTGTACTATTGTAGAAGTACATCTGCCTAGGAAGTCAGTCGCCTCCAGCTGAATGAATGCCGGTTGACTCATGGCCGCAGCTGGTGATGGTTGTTTGTCATTTAGCTCGCTCAGCCCCGATTGCGAACGGACTCGGACGCGCGCTACTTGCTTGCTCCAACACATGAAGCTAAAGTTATTGCGAATGACAGTTTATTGGCCAATCCTCAGTTCTCGGTGTACCATTCATGTGATTGCGGGATTGCTTGTGTTCCACATCAGGTACGAGCTTACGTTTAGAGTGCAGAGGGATCTCATACCAGTACGACCGCCGACCAGTTCCGCCAATGCCTTTTTGGAGCGAGCTTAAGAAGCAAGCCGCTTGTTTTGTGAAGCCCTGGTAGGTATCACCTAATGTCGTTGGGATCATAGCTAGGTAGTGGGCATATGGACTGCGCGACAAAGGCAGCTCATACAACCTTGTTGTCGCCATGGAGCTTCTTAACTAATTTCAACCCTATTACTTCAACCTTTGAAACAGTCGTGTCCCTCAGGAATCGCAAAGGAATGTTTACTTTGACCTTTTTCTCCCACCACGCCTTCCGGACGGCAGCTCTTTGAAGACCGTCCTCTGGCCCGGTGGGAGGGCCTTGCGAAGACTGCGTTCGATTCCTATATGCCTCGGTTCGGTGGATGGTGTCACGCCAATTCGATGATTGTGACACTGATAAATCAATCCCGCGCCTTGTTCTGTGCGCTTGCCTTAAGTTCTGCCATCGACGTTGCCTTTCAGCCTCCGCTTGGGTAGCCGCTTCTCGTTGGCTCTCGGGCAGATTCAATATCTCGTCACGGATCTGGTCTCGTCTTGCTAGCTCTCTCTGAATCATGTCGGGACTAAAGGCATAAGGGGAAGTCACTGTTTCCATCAGCTGAAGCTCTTATGTCTGATAGATGACACTTACAATCTTCTAAATAATTTTCCTCCAAGACGTTTAGGGTGTCACCATACCGGCCAATGAGACGGATGTTGCAGAGTTGAGAGAGCTCCTCCTCAAAATCGGTATCGAAGAAGCAACCCTGGTGCTCAGAGAACACGTTCAGCTCGAACAGATAATTCTTACTCAGGATAACATCCACGCAGAGGTCATCGAGTACATGGAAGTCGCATCGAACTGTCTTCCCGCCAACGTTCCATGGCACATTTCGTACGACGCCACTAGTCCAGGCGGTGGTTCCGTCCGCGAACTCGATCTCGAGCCAGTTCTCGAAATCCCGATCGACGGTCAACCCAATCTTCTGAGCATAGGTGCTGGAGACGAGCATGACATCTGAGCCCGTGTCCGCGAGTGCTGCAGTATGATGACCATCAAGGGTGCCCCACAAACGTTGATTCTCCTCGCCTAAAAGCCTTAACCTCAATCGCCTTGGCAATTCGACCAGTTTAGACTTGATGCGGTGACGAAACGTCGTAAGCGTTTGCGTTACCCTAAGAAAGTAGTTTCCCAGGACAAGATCGTGAACGCATCCTGGGAGAATCCAGCAGTCCAGAATGTGTGCCTTTTGCTCCCCATTGAACCTCCATGGGACCTTGACCATTCCAGGAGATTGGATTGACTTCTTATTGGCGAGGAATATCCTCTTCTGCTCCCCTGTAGTGGGGCATAGGCTGAGACGAGAGGCTAGATTCGGGGATATAAAGCACATATCCGCACCGCTGTCAGGGAGCGCTTGCACAGGGATCCCGTTTATATCTCCATTCGCAAAATACTGTTTCACCCCTGAAGAGAAGTCTGAAACTAGTCCTTTTAGATCTGGACTTTCTAATGAATGCTGAGACGGTAAAAGGAAGTTTATATACTCATCGATCCAGGGTTTGTCGCTGTGATATAACTGAGCATTATCGGCCTTGATACGCTCGAGACGCTTGATATCACGCGCCCTACGCGTGATACGCTCGGAATCACACATAAAACGGTTGGTATATCGGGGTGCTTCACTGCCTTCTTCGTATAGGGGGCCAACAATTTTAGGGGTCGCCGTGGGAGCGGATGGCTTAGATGCAGAGCTAATAGGGGATTCACGTTTCTTATATGAGCTTGACCCAGCGTCATCCGCAGATGGACCGCCGCCTCCTGGGTCTCCTGTAGACAGAGGCTTAACTTCAGGCATTCTTAAGAATGTACACGTATTAGCTATATATGACGATCGTGAAGGGTATAGAATGAGTACATACAGGCCCAGTTTTTTTATCTCGCGTATGAGACCAATTATAGTTTTCTTCCGCGCAGACAGTCGTGGTTGGCCAGTAGAAAAGGGAACGATCGGTTCCTCGGAGTTCGGCATTGTCCTTTAAAAATTTACAGACTATTTGAAGAAAGCGAACGAAAAAGACAAAGTAGGCAGAGATGACGTATAAGGGGCAGGTCTATTTAATCGCCAAAAAAAGTAACGCTGAAGATGTTAAGGAGGGAAAGAGCCCTAACAGTCGCGAGTATATATGTTTGTGTACTGTAGGCAATAAGCAAAGGAACGAGACGTGATAAAGAGAATGCCGATTCCGTTATATCTAAAAACTCTGAGGTAAGGTAGTGGATTTCTCCTTGGCCCGTTACCGAATTTTAGTCTTGCAATTGTGATAATCAATTTGGAGAAGTTGGGGATGTGTAATGGAAGGGGGAAATCAGGGCTTAGGAAAGAATTTGACCTATTTGTTGATGCCTCACAGCCTCGCCGTGAGAGGCCCAGCAATGCCACGTCAGGCTCTCTGTTAGGCACCCATCGTCCAGCTAGGCGTTTTCGAAGGCGTTTTCGAAAGCGTCCTATTTGGCGCGGGTTCCTTGCCCTAAACGGTTGATTCAATATAACAGGGTAAGTGCTTAACAGATTCGTTTTTGAGGGCATGGAATCAGGCGCGTAGCCCCGATGGCCTGGGTTAGCTAGTTTCAAGGAATATACAACCTCCGATATTCATTGGAAACGTGCAATTCTAACTTTTCCCAATTTCTCGCGCTCTATTTGCTTAAACACAAAACTTAAGTTATTCAAACAAGAAAAGTCATTCGTCTCCTCTTTCTGTGGTCCTGGATAAGGAACCGTCTTAAATTCCTAGTTCCACATCTCTGAGGGCTGCTCCCTCGCCCTGACGCATAAATGAAAAGAACAAATCTAGTCGACCGAGGTTTAACTCTTCAAGATCATCGGAAAGAGGGCTTTGCCGATGTTGCGAGATGGATAAGTCTCGACGGCGACAATGAGACGTTTATCTATCGAAAGTTCGATGAACTTGCTGCTCGAAATCTGCTATATCTGCAATCCGAGTTGCTCGTTTTCGAAAAGCAACTTAATGAGCTAGATAAAAATGATGCTGATAGTGAGGACATGGACGTAAAGGATGCCAGCAGGACGTGGGAAACACTAACCCAGCGGTATGATACCGGTAATGAAGAAGCGCGAGTCCGTATAGACCTGATCGTAAAGTTACGCGCGATATTGAAGGAGTATCGTATGTTGGCACTCGCGTGTCATCTTGTACTCAAGGCTGACTTGGTCAGATGAGGCTCTCTTGTTACAAAGTGAGGTCGCAAGCCTGAAGCGGCCCAATAAACGCGTCCTTGATGCCTACAGACAATGGTTTAAGAAGCCGTACCCTGCGCTTGGTGGGCAGGCGAAGACATTCCTGGATGATTCAAATGACCTCGTCGCCCTCAATACATCAGAGACTGACGCTCTGTCCCTCCTCGTAAGGCGATACTGGCCAACCACGGTAAGCATCCCGATTGCTGAACTCATATGATCTTCTGACATGCCACAGGAAGAGATCTCTCGGGATGGACTTCACCGCATAGGACGATTCAACGAGAAGTCTATCTCTATCGCAGTTGCCGTCATCAACGTCATTGTAGCTGCTGTCCTCTTGGTTGGCTCCATTACGGGCCTCTATTTCGTCACCAACAATGCCGCTCAGCTTTCCATGATTGCAGCTTTCACAGCTGCGTTTGCTTTGAGCATCAGTTTGATGACCAGTGCGAGACGAGCCGAAATATTCGCGGCTACTGCAGCGTAAGTTATGTCGCTGTTGTCGGCCATATAAAGCTGATTGAATTCAGGTACGCCGCCGTCCTTGTAGTGTTTGTGAGCGGAAATATCCCAAACTCGCAGAATATGCCTACAATGTGCCTACAGCATGAGGAGTGACTGTCGTCGCCTACCTTTCTGAGCGTCTGAAATTACAGTGCTATTATCCCATACACGTGTACCCCTTCTTTCAAGCGGATAAGTGGGAGAGCCACTGGTTCTTCTTCGACGTTCAGCTCTAACAGGATCAACTACATTTCCGCCGCAGGGTCGAGGATGGAACGAGTCGGCCATCGGGATGTGGGAAGACTCGCGGGATAGGTACCTGAACCACAAGAAAAGCCACAAGAACGTACGGGCTTTAAGGGGTTTGAGGAAGCCAAGTGTGTCTGGGGCATCGGGCTGTGTTGAGCAAGCGCATGAGATTTGGAGGGGCCCGAGGGGTGAACACAGATAAGGGAAGGTCGAGCACCATCGAGTCAGGTCAAATGGGTGAATGAAGGAATTACTATGTAGTCTACAAATATTCCCTCTATAATTAGTTCTTGAAATTAACTGTATGGGAGAAACCTTCTGACGATTCAGTGAACAACAATTGCTCAGTATCAATTATAAATAAAGTCCTTAACCTTAGGAACTATAACACAAGTATTGAAAGCTACGCAAGTTTGTTTATTCAACCTTGTACAAAACGAACCTGAACGATGGTTCCTGGTATAATTCAAACAATTTTACACGTTCTAAAAGGCATTGTAACACGTGAAAGTGGCTACAGTGGTTATTCCTTATACAATCTGTTGCACACCACTCCCCCAAATTCACTACCCACGCACTCCCTTTCAGTACATTGTCTATAGTCAATTCCACTAGAAATGAGTCGCTTGCGAGCCTCCCCGAAATACAGACGGACACGCTCTATATTCGAATAAAACTCGTCAGTTCACAGATGGTGATCACTATTATGAATTTCACCCAAAGAAAATAGCTTTGTTCTTTTCTCTAACACGCTATTGATCTACATTCATCATATCTTTAAGTGGATTCTCAATTCGTTAACACGTGGACAAATCTGGGGAGATGCCAGCAAGGGATGATGTTTGTGACACCCCTACTAGACAATGTGTCTGGAGTATACTAGTTAGGATACGCAGTTACAAACAAGTCAAAACCAACCCTTAATCGCACCATCGGGTCATACGCTCGCGAGATTCCTTCCGTATACGTAAAACAATATGGCTCGCAATGAGTTCTCCCTAGTGTCGAGCGCGACTTTTAAGCAGGCTCGCAGTCGAATTCGGTGCCATTAGCCTTTGTCGTTACAATTCATCACCGAAGAAATTATTCACACAGTTTTGTAGTCGCTCGCAGTTCCAAATTGGCTTCACAGGATCACGACCACCCTAGAACTGGTATAGATGGAACGCAGCAACAGTTCGTCCGTTGCCCATCCACGGCCTCGCAAGTTCCGTCGGGCGTTAGCATCATGTTGGAAAACAGCACTCTCATTCATCTGCTTAAGCCCCGGTGGCGAAAGCAATCACCATCATACGTCGATCAGACTTGTAAAAGACGATAGCCCCACCCCCCAATCCTGCGCCAACGAGCGGAATTACGAAGTTCTGGGAGACGACGACGAATATTCTCTCTGCGACGTCGGATACTGTGATCGCCTACGACTTTCTGGCAAGACATACTGTGGAAGGCACATCTGCCACACCAACAGATGTGACAATATACGAGCCATTGGCTCCCTGCATTGTCGCCAGCACAAATGCCGTTCCTGCAACGTCAAAGCTATGACGAAGAACAGCTACTGCGAAGCGCATAAGTGCGCCCTGATTTCTTGTATCCAAGGAAAGGAACCAGATCAAGACTGGTGCAGGCTGCACTTATGTCAATGGAATAACTGCAACATGCCTCCTGCAAAGGGAGCTCGATACTGCGACTTTCACGTGTGTGGGAAGGAAGGATGCGTGTCAAAGGCCGTGTCGACTGGTAACTGGGTTGCGGATTACTGCTGTTGTCATATTTGTTCTGCGGATGGGTGTTTGCTCGGAGTCGCGTCGACGGGAACGTTCTGTGCTGGACACGGATGCTTGGTCCCCGGATGTCCGAATCCTAGACTTCGGGATGGTAATGATGATCCTGATGCGCTCGGGAGCGAACGGGGGTGCTGCAGATTCCATACTTGTGTGCAGAGTGGCTGCTTTAGACTGACCTCTAAGATTGGTTGGTTTTGCCGTCTACATATGCCGTTATATTCGGGACAGCAGCGCCCTAGGATTTTCCACGTGACGTCACGAAATGGTGTAGGAAGCTATATCTATTCAAGGTTGAGCAGGGGGGCAGATAGAGATGTCGACAGACGAAACTCTATCTGTAGTGCTATGTAGCTTCACAATATGCGTCAGAATCAAAACTACGCCTACGATAGGGTTCAATGCTGAGTTAGAAAGCTCGAGCGCCGGTATCACACAGTAGTAGCTACCATTTTCTGACAATAGACATACCATCGCTAACACGATCTCCTTGACTATTATGCTCGCTGACAGTCTACATAGTACTCTATACTTTTAGCCGTTGTAGGTACACTTGAAAGGTTCCTGTTACGATCGCAGACAACACAGATGAGATGAAGAGCCACCTTATCGAAGAAGGAACACCTTAAGCTTAAGATTTACTATAAGGTCTAGAATAAGCTTCCAAAGTCGAGCGCGAGATGCTAGCGTTTAACACAGAATCCTTAATCCGCCTTCTATTACGTAGCAGTCAACAGAGAGCGATGGTATAAATTGAGTCCAGGGAACGCAGTATCGCATCCTACTCCACGTTCAACTCTCACATCTGTTTACCATTTCCACCTCAAGTTTCGTTATCTGTCGCCAACAATCAAGAGTAACAAGCTCAAACTAATCACTCCCAAAATGAAGATCACAATATCTGTCCTCCCCATCCTGGCCGCTGTGCTCGCTAGCGCCAGCGCCTCTCCAGTCGGCGTCGATGTAAGTGCAAAGGCACCCTACTTCTATCTTTCTCTCGCGATATTCATCTGACTAACCTGCTACGTCTAGACTGGTCCAATAACACCGGCACCCGTGTTTTCCCCCGCAACCACCACGACCGAGGTCGCCGTCACTCCCATGCACTATCCGGATCCTGATAAGGTGAGATTGGTCGGCATCGACAACCCAGATGGATGGGCGTTTGAAGTTTGGAAGCATGGGGACCCCAAAAAGGACAAAGAGTGCCAGCACGATGCGTGTCAGGAGTGTGTCCACCATTGTGGCGACCTGCGCGGTTACGCCTGCATCCACTTCAAGTGCATGCCGAAGGTGTGCAGGAATTGTAATCTTGTGATTGTTCGCCCTCCGAGTATCATGGATGCGCTTGGAGATGAACCGATATGTTATGAGGAAATAGAGGAAAGTTCCACCCGCAAATCCACCCGGAAATCCAGCACACATGCCTCTAAAGCTACCTCTAAAGCTACCCCCAAAGCGACCTCCAAAGCTACCTCTAGAGCTACTTCTCGCCTGTAGCCGGCCTGGTATGCGACAGGAAGTGAGGAACGAGGAAAGAGACTGGAGAACAGAAATTTGGGTCTACGGGCAGACTGATTTAACATGAGTACTGCGGTGTCTACGGGCATGGAGTTTGGTGGTGCCTAGTCTGGGCTTGCGATCAGCCTGGTGTCGAGATTGGTGTTCTATTGAGAAAAGGTCCTGGAACATGGGTTTGGTTACATGATTTGCATGAACATCACAAGAGTATTCAATCAAAACTAGAACGTGCTTTGGGATGTGGCTTGCTGATGATAGTATTGTGTGTTCTATGTGTTTGGGGTTGAGTTATAAGCTCCGAGTTATAATAATCCTCCAACCATAGTTGCCACCGATCCTGAATCTTGTGAATGTCAAATCCTGCCAACGAATCTCTTGAACTGAACAGAGTAGCTGATGTGGATGCCTCTCAGAGGATGATGTTGTTGGTGTGTTGATGGATGTAGTCGGTATTTTGCACGTTGTGAATTGCGGGCTGCAGGGGGGTGTTGTGTTCGGCATGTCGAGTTTCGAGTGTGATGGTAAGATATTTCGAAGTACGCTTTTCTCGAATGGTGTATTGTAGGTCGCCTTAGACTATTTCCTAATGGATAGCCTGGCAGAGTTTGGGTATAACTGATTATATTTCTTGCCGATCGCTTGCACAATATTAATGTCAGAAGAAATAATGAGTCTTTTGGGGCGCGCAACCCACACCGAGTTGATCGGCGATTAACGTTTAGCTTAACCATCATTGCATCCTAATCCACCTAAAATAAATTGAACTATTAGCAATTGATGCAGTTATCTTTCTTCTGGAGTTATTGCTTACCTCGGCATCTGCCTCAAGACACTTGAGCATCGCCATCGCGCTTGAGGCTGCCTGCGCGTACGTGACGTGCCAGGCCAGCACGATGTCAACCTTGGTGCCCTCTGACAATACATAGTTAGTATATCGACCTACGGCGCACCTAAACTATTCACTGTTGCGCGAATGAAGGCTGTGGATAGACTAGAGAAGGGATGGCAGAGACACTTACCGGTGACCTTGTAGTTATGCCGTTATGGCCTTCACGTTTGAGCTCGGTAAAAGGCCACTATTGTAGCCAATTACCGAGCTCAAACGCGGTAGTCCTCACTGGAGTCATCCAAGGTTGGTAAAAAGTTACCTAACACTGGTATCCAACGTTATGCTGGATGCCAGTGGCACCTAGTCCTACTTGGACTAGGTGCTGGTAACTAATTACCAACCTTGGATTCTTAATAGACATTGTGACTGAAGAAGAGAGAGAGTCAGAGATTGGAAGAGTCGCCTGTATTTATAGACAACGTGAAGGCGGTGAGCTTTGAATACTGCCGGACAAACATGGCATTCACTGTCCTGAAGTATCTATGTAATTAAGTTACGGCCGTTCTTTCCTGTTCTATTGTGTGCGCTATTGTGTCCGTTGCTATGGTTTTGTGTTTGATATCTGATATTCGCCGCGTAGGCCAGCCTCTCATTGGTCGATGTAAGCGAGCAAGTGGCAGAGGCCCAGGTATTCAGAGTACGTACCTAGATACTTATTTGTTTTAACGTAAAGTTCTGGCAACTTAATAACGCAAATGATATCCGAATAATTCACCGAATCAATGAACTCATCACAGGAGCATTGGCGAAAATAAGAGGAGTGAAGTTTCGTCTCGGTTCTTTCTCATCCTTCACAAGTTATAACGCAAAACGTGGTTCATTCTTGTGTATCATCTTTTTGTCGTTTCTCCTATTCATTCAAGCCCAACCCTTAGTCCCTCAATAAGCTTCTGACTGTGCACCCATAGATCTGGCCTATCCTCGATATTCTGACGTCAGATCTGAGATTAGGCGGACAATGGTAGCACTGCTTTTGTGAAGCTTGAATCTCTTGAAGTCAGCGGCCCCGAGACTGTAGCATCGCAATGTGTAGCCTACCTGTTTCATATTTTTAATCAGATGACCCCCGTTCACCCAATTGCTTGGTCGTGGGGAGACCTGCGGTTATATGACAGCCTGTAGTCTGTGACCGGTTTCATTGAAGTAGGATTGAGGTCCGTGCCTGACGTAATACACTTCCATCCCGCGTTGAGGCGGACACGTGCTGTTTTGTTTCACAGACTTCATGCAGTGGCCGCATGAACCTAATAGCGGCGATAGACTACTGCATGAACCGAAAATAATAGGGGCATATTTCCAATTAAGAGAATACTGTTTCTAACTCGGCTCAAGTCCACTCAGCAGGTAATGTCGACTCCTGAACCATGAGGAGTTGTAAAACACCTGCGAAGCAAGTTCAGTTTGCATTCTTTAAAGAGGAAGACTTGGAACTTACTTCATTCCGATGAGTGTCACATCTAATTGGGCTAAAGAATAAGTAAATGACACTTATAGTATCTGTCGCCAAGCTAATTTGCTTTTAGCGAGAGATTGAAACCACTGCTCCCAGACCTGCTTTAGAAGACATAACCTCATGTTTAGGGAATGGTGAGTTGAGGTCTCGATGGCCTTAAGATCCAGCTTATACAAAGAGTTAACTCTTTGTCGAGACTAGTTCCACAGGTTAATGCGAGGCAAGAAGAAAGTCTCAGCAATGACATCGAAAATATATGTCATGCCCATAGTGTGTAGCTTTTGGCTCAATCATGAGGCTACAGATATGATAATATCAATTCGAGAACCACGCCGTGTGTTGCCTCGGGTGTATGATAACGCTCTGGCTTTTACCTAAGAAATGGCACTCTTTAATTTTACCCAGTTTTCAGATAGTGAAGCTCAGGTATGTGATGTAAAAATAGCACATGCGTTTTTGACAAATAGTGGTACTTCTCGATGACGTTTTTTTCTCCATCAATGACTCACTCGAATCGTGATTAGCTTGGAATAATGTAGGTCTTATTTCTCATAAATCAGGATTAAAATTCAGTATCTGGGCGCGTTCGCCAGCTATGTGAGTCCATGTTGGCACAAGACGGCGGTTGACGTGTTGAGTGGAGCGTGCTCTAGTGGGAATCAAATCGTTACTCAATAAAATATAGCTTGTGAATACGCTTACGTGTTGCATTCAACGACAGATAAGCTGCGTTGATCAGTACTTTAATCTTAAATCACTAGCTGATGCAACGTGGTGCCTTCGTGAGAAAACCAGTTCCAGATAGAGGACCGCATCAGACAACTGCGCGGAATGCTGGCATATCTCTTGTCGTCGCTGTGTAAACTTCACTGATTATCTTTTCTGGAGACTGACGTAGGTGCCCAATATTTCGGAAAGCAACAGCTTGCGTATGCAAGAACTCAGGTGAGTGGCACTGCTAAACAGACGGGGGCCGTCGTCAATATGCACGAATAACGAACAACCCGTAAGCGCAAATGCGCGTCTGACAGTTTTGTATATCGTCAACTATGTTCATCCGATTTGAATAGTCCAGCTCGCCACAACCATGTCACGCGATCGTTTTTGCGGCTCTCTCTTCGTCCAATAAATAGAAGGTGAAACCATGTAATTAAAGGCGGCGCCAAGTGGCAAAGAGTAGGTATGGGCGGCTTCCTGTAGACTTTCTGACCGAGTCCTGCGTCATGAGCACGTGCACACCGTCGAGTGCGTTTCATGATACCCAGCTTATGCAGCACGACGAGCCCGCCTATTACACGCTGATCTCGTAAGTCATCACTTCGGATACCGGAAGAGACGGGCTTCAAGTACGGCGGGAGCGGTGTCGGGACTCCTACGGTGACCAATTGGCGATTGGTGAGCGATCCGAAAACGACGACGGGTGGAATGACATCTTGGCAACACCGATCCTGATAGGCAAGAGCTCAAGGTGACTGCCGTAAAGACTGGACAGTGGCCGAAAGCGTAGCCTGCTGAAACCTACATATGCCTGACCGGCATGGCTGCGGGAAGCAATCGGACATCTTTGCGCTTGCTCCCGAATCCACATAGAGTCGCGGTCCCGGAGCTGAGACCATACCCGGGGAGACATGGTTCACTCGACCTTTGACCAAAACTCTCCTAGAAGACCTATATTAGGAAGATCTGATTGTCGAGAACCACTTGGATGCATTGGCATATCCTTGTCATTGGTCAAATAGTCGTATCTGAGGTCCATTTCATACGATATACCGGTTTCGGTATCTCGCGTCTGTGGGGTGCATGCTTGAATAGGGAGACGGGATGTAAGTCAGGCAGGACCTAACGCACGGTTGAACTGTCGGAACGAGGTGTTCGGAGCATTAATCCTTGCTGGCCCGTGCTTCTTAAGAACTTATTCTGATAGTGTTCTACGTTTCTAAGCTATCCATCTGATACGCGCTTAATGTTTCGTAGAGCAGGCACTGGATAGAGTCTGCCGGTTGAATGATTAATTATTTGTTCACCAAAATTTCCAACGTAGACACCGAGGCGAAACAGATAGAGCTTGGCGCCGTTCTCGGAGAAGAGTGATAAGCGCCTTACCATTGGGCTTGGTAAGCCTAAGATGTGATCAAATCCTCGAAGCCCGGGCTGGCGTAGTAGACGATGCTCGCTGCGCCGAGGGGGCATAGTGACCTAACCGGGCAAACTACCATTCTGAGAAGTTCCATGATAAAGAAGCATAACACCTGGCGACCAACCATTGCGCAGTTCTAGGATAGCCTCAGCATGGAGGCACTTTATGGGGCGTCTGAAACACGTGCCTGAGCGTCCCCGGGATGCCTAGCAAGACGATGTTATTTGACGTGGAGGTCGGGCCCCAACCAACCAGCGAATGAACGACTGCCACACCGCTGCCCCGAAAGGGCAACATGCAGGAGTGCAGAAGGAGACAAGGTAGCGTTGACTAGTCAATTCGACTAGATAGAAAGTGTAAAATGCATGTTCATCGGTGTCAGCAATGCCGTTGAGATATCCTACCATCATCTTGTTACGGGAACGATCGTGAAGCTCCATCGCGCGTTAGTTCCAAAAGCACAAGCTGGCAGTGCCTAGAAAATTGATTTAGGGCCGTGCGATCTTCATACTTGGTTGACAGCCTGCATTACCTAGTCTCTGGGTAGTATCTGATATCTAAAATCTCAATTGCTTTGAATAACATCGATAACACGTGTAAAGGTTCGCAGTAGTAGATGATGAATTTGATGACTTAGCATATAACGTACGTGGCTAGGAACCCTCCCTATAGTGTTCGATGCGACGATTGCTAAAGTGATGTATCAGGGTGGTCGAGCGAATATGCCGTCCTGATTGCAAAGGGGAACTCAGAAGAAAATAGGGACAAGGAGAGCCAGTCATTCGGCCCATGGCAATTGATGGCGATGCCGAGGTGGTATTTTCACTGAAAATATGCGAGCTATTATTTGATGCGAAGGTTGCATCGCAGGCGATAACACGGCTAATACTATACATCGCAACTTAGATTCTCTAACCAATTCGCGATGCGCTTGTGGAAAAGCGATAAGCGACAGAGGGACATCGTGGGCTCGACTCGCAATAGTCACGAACAACGGTATTATGTCGGTTTGTCGGTTTCCCTTCCGTGATATGGCAATATGTGGTTCAATTGGCGGGTCACGATAGTCAAATCGACTCAGTCGAATTGTCCAGCTCGGCACTATTTGCCGCGACGGCGATCATAGGCAGCGTTTATTCCATCGCGTCGAAGTAGTTAAGCCGAGCTAGTTGAAGATAGCTACCATTCTTTTTGACACGACATACACACACACATTTATCGTCGATACGTGACTTGGCTTTGCAGTTGGCCAATTGGTCTCGACGACGTTACAGTGGTAAAGAGAGAGAAAATTTTTCATTCGGCTGAAGTTCTTGAATCCTCAAGTTAAGGTGTTGAGTGGTTATGTCCCCTCGTATCGGCGAACTCCATAGATTATGTAGGTAGTGACGAAAGAGTGGTCAGATAAATTTTGCTGAGGAAAAAAAAAAAAAAAAAAAAAAAAAAAAAAGCAAGAACCTGGCGTCTTGGATTGATGGAGGGGACGGACGAAGTCGAGGTCCCGGGTGGCCAAAGCCACTACTAGCCACGGTCGTAGGTGGCACTCTGCCTGATCGATGGTTGGTCCTTGCCGTTGGGTAAACCTGAACAGTAAACCAATCTTGAAGCCTTCGCCTTCCATCGCAACTTCCATCGCCATCCCGTTTCGGCGCTATAACCTCAGGCTGGACTAGGCGCTACCCACTGTACAGCTGTACAGTACTATAGGGGATAGGGGGACTTATTACGTGTAAATACACTAACTAACCTTGACCTAGACAGAGTTATACCCAACCTGACGCCAGGCACGCAACGCGTTCTTGGAACTGTGATTCCTTCCAACCCCACCATCGTCGTGCTCCCTCTTGACTTGCTCTCCTCGCACATCACCTATTCTTAGGAGCCGTGGTGGTTTGGCTTGTGCTTCTCAGTGTTGTTTCACAACATATTGTGCCAACGACTTATGTTCAACGCCCACCAAAGCTATATACCGGATTGGAATACTCTAGAATGCATATCGCCAAATGCCGCAATTGAACCACGTGTGAAAGAAATGGTTGGTTGGTTGGCTGGCTTCTTTGGGTGGTTCGACGTCTGACTATCGCATCCACCGCCCAGGACCACCACCAACGACGGGCTGTTCATCACCCCCCCGGTCATCGCGAATGGCGGGCGTCGCCTGCAATGCTACCGTGAATTATACGCACATATTAACTGCTAGTGTATAATACGATGTATGCTATGTATGCTATGCAAGCTATGTACTGGCGGTGCTTAACCAATCTACGTACCAGTAGCCGCTGTCGCCGCCCTCCCTGCCCGCCTATCTACTCTCGGACTGGATGGCTGCCCATCTGCTCATGACTAACAAGGCAATATGTCATATGCGTGCGTGCTGTCGTCGCCCCAGGCCGCAGATAGCGTACCGTACAGCAAGATCCTGCACTCTCGCCCACCCCCACACACCTCTATCTCGCTCCTGGGATGCTAGATGCGTCTGTCATTGTTCGCCAGCTTCGCGACTGACCGGGGTTCGTACCCAACGAACGTCGCCCGAAGCCGAGGAGTCCCGCAGAGCCATGACACACCACGTTTGCTCATCATCAGGTACCGAGGGGCTTTCTTCGATGATGCACAGTCTCCGGTTCTGCCCGCGGATCTCTCTCCGGATGGGCTTGCCTTGGCTGTCATCCGCAATGTGCTGTGCTGTGTGCTTTGATGGTACTTCTCCAGGTAAGTAAGTAGGCATTCGGTATTGTTAGTAAGTGAGTCTGCCGTCAGCTCACGCCCCAGTTCATTCACCCTGCTCTCAAGTCCACGTCTCTCGTCATGCCATGTTGCTCCAGTCGTCCTATCTAGTTAATAACTGACCTGACCCGTCAATTGAAACGCGAACGTTTGTCTTCCTACGTAAAGAATAATTATTTTCCTCGACTTACACCTCACTCTGATTCCTGAGACCTCATTGGAGCGCTGCCTCGCAACTTTAACCACCCCAGCTCTCCCCTTCCACGGCCCAAGCTCAGTACCACTACCCCAGGATTATTCCCTTGCACATAGAAAATCGAGGGTACCTCAACGTTAGGCCGCAGCGGAGGTTACTTATATATATCGAATCACATACCGGTCCACTCGATCATAGTCATCCAAGACCCTGAAAGCTCTACCCCCCACCCTCTGGCGGATATAAGGCATAGCCACCCTCTCTGGCCTTCAACGTTCAGAACAAACCAACCTGTGAATCAACGCATTGCTTTTCGTTCGACATACTAGTCACCATGTCTCGAAGGGGGGATAACAACTCGTATCACACCACCAGTACCCGGCATACAAGACAAAGCTCTGACTCTTACGAATCAAGAAGCACTGACCCGTCGTCTCTATATGACAGCCCACCCCCATCAACCAAGGGCTCAAATTCACGGACCACGAGAACACAATCGTCTTACTACCCTGACCCGGACCTTTCGCCGGCAACAAGCGTGTATGAACGTTCTTCTGTCGAGACATACTCATCTCGAGCATCATATGATGAAGATGAGGATCTAGGACTTGATGGCGACTTTGAATACCCGGAGATTCCCCCATTACCTATATATCGCCATGAGATCGAAGATATCAACGTTCGGCCCTCCACGCCAGAGGATTTCGCTGCTCTCTTCCCATCAATGAACAAACTCATAATCCGCCATGACGACTTAACACCAGATGGCAACATGAACCTTCGCGTGGATACAATCGTTTCTGGACGACGAAAAAAGACAATTCAGCTCTTCCATCTACGTATGCGCGATCTAAGCAAGCGAGAATTCTCCCTGCGACGATATTGTCGCGATTCTGGTCGTGAGGTCTGCAACTCCAAGCGTAAATATGTGGACTCGATTGAGACACGGCATCCTAAATTACAGAGATCTGTTTCGACGGCCGTGAAGACTCTCACGTGTCGGCCAACATTACGCCGCTCACCGACTTCCGGATCGCTGTTTTCTACAAAAAGCCGGCCGGGAACAAGCCATTCAACGGCTGTAGTCGATGATGATGTTTCTGGTAGCTTCGAGCACTCGCTCATGCATGAGCATAAGCAGAAGGCGCGCCCTACTCCTACAAACATTATCAAGCTAGAGTTCTCGAACTATGCCCGAGTTGATGTTCAGCGACGTGGACATAAAGCTAAGAGATATGAGTTTGAGTGGTGGCAGCACAACTACGCTTGGAGACGAATTGTCGACAAGTTGACGGGAACAATATCCTTCCATCTTTTCCGCGACGGCGACAATACGCCTGTTGCTCATATCGTCCCCGAGACCCGGTCGCCTAATCAAATAAAGATCGATGAAAATGCGGGTGGATGGATTCCTCCCTATCATATGTGGATAAGCGATCAAAGTCTGATCGACGTACAGACAGATGTCGCAGAGTAAGTTGTTCCCCCCTCGACCAATTACTAGACTATTCGTATCGCACACAATACCATCCTCTGGGCTTGAGCTAATTATCTCACAGTGTTGTTGTTGCGACTGGCCTCATGGCTCTTGTTGACGACTGTATCAAAGTACGGTGGCAACCTAACAAGAATCGCATCCGTCGCTTCAGCCTGCCTGATGTCGAATTCGTCAGACCCCGGTCCTTTGTACAACACCTACTTCATCGCCGTTTTTCGGAGCATCACCAGCACCGCCCTCAGAGCCCGCTTCGCTCTCAGAAGGCTGTGGCTGCCTATTAGGCAATGCGCGTCAGCTTGAATCAATACTACGACAGAAGGCTCTGACCCAGACTGTGAAAACGTCAGGGCCGATTACAACTTGCATTGCATTGTCACTCGCAGTTGCGGAAACGGAGTTGGAGAAAAAGGGAAAAAATAGTTACATTGTTATTTGCATCTGCATCCGCCTTTCCGCCACGCCCGGCATCTCCGCAGCACCTCGTAAGCAAGCCTCGGTCAGCTTAGGCTATTGCCAAAGCTGTCGCTTACGAAGAGGCTTCAAATTCATGCTCGCTGCTCGGAGTTTTTTTTTTGGTTCGCTTCTCACGTTCCGTGTGTTACCAATAATTTCCTTTTAATGTTCCAGCCGCCTATATTTTCTCGGTCTATTATTAACTTGGACGCGGCTCTTCTCCTTGGTTCCGATGCATATTTCATTGTTGCTTCATTTTTCCCGCTTGTAGAACAAAACGCATTTTCTCTGATTTCATTGCATTTTGTTCGGTAACTCGTCTTTTACCGCATCGCTCATGGGCGGCGTTCAGCATCGGTTCTTGGGTATTGGGATGAACTTTTAGGTCTTAGGTTGGTTACGTGTAAATGAACATTTTTGCTTTTCGCAATCGGGCGGGAAGAACTCATTGCAAGCATGCTGTGAAGTTACCAGGATGGAAGCGCGCGGGCGATAGCCGATCGTCCGATTACATTTTCCGCCTTAAAAATTCTCAATCGTGACGGTTTGATTTAGGTACCGTAGCTGGAAACCACAAAATTTACTTCATTGGCGTTCTGGTGTCAACCTTCGCAATGTCGCATTATAGACGAGTATGTCTAGATTACTCACACGTTGCGAGAAACGCTCGCTTGGTTTATATCAATACAAAAACGATCTACCAACAAGATTATTTTGCGTGTCTCATCGAGTCATTTCAGTGCTTTGTGTTTCCACCCTTAACACGATTACGAAAGATACTCATCGCCTCGTGCCCGCGCATCAAGTCCCGTCCCATCCTCAGCCACCGGCCCAAACCAGCCTCCAAAATCCAGCTTCATCAAAAGACGATCAATACCGCCCACGCGACGAGGTCTATACCTGCCCACCCCATCCTCATCCATCTCTTCTATCTGTCCTTCTTCCTCGCCCTCCATCTCCGCCGCGAACGCAGAGTCGAGACTCAGCGAGCGCAAAGCGGCAATGACTTCCTCGATGCCGAACTTGACGCGTCGCTCGATGCCGCGCAGTTGCGCGCGCACGTCGCGCTCCTCGGCGTCGAGGTTCGAGAAGGCGTCGACTACGCCCTCGTCTGCTTCTAGGTCTGCTGATAGCCAGACTGCGTGTAATCGGTGCACCAGCGCGACGAGATGGTCGATTTGGATTAGGAGTTCGTAGAGGGGTGTGGAGAATGTGATTTGTGTTAAGAGCAGGCGGCGCGTTAGGGTGCTGAGGTATTGTTTGTGGGCTGTGCTGAGGGTTTGCGGGTCGTGGTTTGGTTGTGTGTCTTCATGCGATTCCGGCTGCGCGTCATTGTCGGTGTTACTGCTTCTCGCATGTGAAGTTTGAGGGCGGCTGTGTTCGCCGCGCGCAGGCTCGCCTTTGCCTGTTAACCAGTCGTGAAAGTGAGACCATAGGCCTTCGACTACTTCTACTTGCAGGTATGCCTCGGTTTCGCCGAGGAAGAAAATGGCTGCGCTGCTCGTACTCCAGGTGCTGCGCATGATGGAGGAGCGGAGAGACCACCGCTCGCGAAGGAGTCTGGTCTTCGCTATGCCGCCTTTGGTGTTGCCGTAGGGTGCCCTGGGAGGAGGCGGATGGTGTCGACGGAGAGAGGTGATTTTCCAGAGATCTGTGAGGCGGAGGTGGGCGCGTCGGATGGAGAGGAGGTACGAGTTAATGGCGGTGTAGATCTGGAGGTCGGATTGGGCAAGGAAGAGGTCGAGAGGAGATTGGATTTGCATTGTCAGTGTAACAGGCACAGAGAAAAGCAGGTTGCGAAAGGGTGTTGACACGATGGCGTCGAGGATCTTATCGCTGGCACGATCGGAGCTTTTAGCTGGCGTCGCTGCTTCGATAGATTTGGAGACGTGTAATCGCAATAGATCCCTAGCGAGCTCGAGGGACTCGTCCTCGTCTGCGTGCTCGCTTTGCATGGAGCCCAGGAAGGCCCAGGTTCGAGCTAGGACGGCGGATACTTCGCCTTCCTTCACGATAACGGTGCCTAGGTTGTTCCGTTTCTCGTAGGCGAGATTGTCTGCTCGTCGCCAACGGCTGCGGATTTTCTCGTCGGCTTGCTGCGTGAGAGCTATGGCGAACTCACCACGGCCAATCAAGAAGAACTCTCTCAAAACTTTAAGTATTTCTAGTACTCTCGCCAAAGGCAGAAGCTTTTGCAGAGTCGTCCTGGATAATGTGTATCGAACACTGGTGATGGCTCGCGAGAATATAACGCTATTGAAAGGTGATGACAATCGCGCTAGTTCTTGGTGCTGTGAAGCGAGATGACCAAGAACGTTGGCACCTAGATCTGTACCGGCCCTTGAGCGGGCTCTATTGATCGAGACGCCGATAAACAACATGGATTCTGCTGTTGAAGATGTCACGAATGATGGCAACAAGTCGCTGTCGATCCTATAGCCATGCTCCTCTCCCTTATCCTCACATATAAAGAAATCGTAACCACCTACCGTAGGCCTACGCCCATATAAAACCCAGGCCGCGACTTGCTTCAACCAGGACGTTTCGGCGACCCGAAGTAAGCTTTGAGCAGTCTCAGAAATATCAGCATAGCCAGTCTGCAACTCATTTCGTAGTCTGTCGATGAGTTTCGCTGCCTGGCAAGGTAATTTGTCCTTGTCGGCAGTCATGAACTCAACCAACTCCCATAGCCATTCCAAGCGTCGAGTCCAATCCGAGAACTGACTGACCACGGCAGTTAAGGGTACGATGTTGTAGGCGCCAACCAAGGCGGCATCTTTGCGGAGGATGCTATCCTCAACCTCGAGGATTTTACGCTGGAATGCGCCCAGGTGAATCGTCATGATAGCGGAAGCGACAGCGCGACATATAGCCGAAGGATGACTACTGCGTATCCGACTAGTCTCATCTTTCAGCCTGCAATGGAGATCACTCAGGTGCGCAGCCGTGTCTAGGAGCTGCCTCTCCGGCGGCGATATGAGGGAAGATGCGGCGGGATCGGAATAGTCATTCCGGAGTAGAGGTGACGGGTGTCCCGACAGTGAGAGCAAGATTTCATGGAGCATGGCGGAGAGGCAGCGGATGTCGCTCTAGTGCAATATTCATGTCAGAGACTAGGTACGATCACCACCACGAGCGTTTGAGTGATGGGCGCAGATAGACAGACCCTTGCAAGACCTGGGACTGTTTCTTAGACCGGATCTTATCGCCGATGTCCTGAAATACCAAGATGATCGAGCCCATACACTCGTATCGACACATCGAAGTTCAATAAGTAGTCTCTTTGACCAAATTACGATTATATTCGAGAGCCTAGCAACGATGAGTCTCAAAATGTTGTCGCTCATATGAGTTGGCAATTGTGGATATATACATACAGGCGGGTAGTGTACCAGGGCAGCGGGTCTTGATTTGTAACTCAATACAAGAATTCGGGATCACTCATTCTATGTAGAGGGTTCTAAGGTGGTAGAAATTGGCCTGACTTGTTTATGGCATTTTAATCTGGTGTGAATGGATCATAATGAGAGCATGCATGTCAATCAAAAGCAATGCAGGTCGCGTAGGTTGGGCCAAGCGCGTTTCAATTAAGGGTATACATATCACGTGACACGCCTCAATAGGCCAATAAGTCATAAGCTATCAAGGTGGCCTTATATTTCACCCCGAGACCTTTGTACTCTATTAAGATTGTCAAGATTGCTGACATTGTTGTTGGGAGCTCTGCACAGATATGTTCTGAACCATGTGTATTTATAATTTCGCTGACTAGATCCCCTTGCGTCAAGCAAAGATTACTTGTGGGCCGTTCTTGTGGATGCACCGCTAATGCTGGCCGAGTCTTTGATCAATTGTGTAGTCGAGCCATTGCTGTCTCCAGCGGCGTCACCAACTATGACATCGGCAGTTTGATTATTTCCGATTTGAACTTTTCCAACCAGCATTCCTTTGCCAACTGCCTTGATGATTGCTTTCCGGGAGACGCCCGTGACATCGATGTAGACGAGACCTACATTCTTGACACTGCCGCCGAGGTGCTTGGTAAGTTCTCCGGCCTCATCGCCCCATCGATGAGTCACCATCGTCGTCGCCGATGTAGACGCTGAACTGAGGAGACTTTTAGTTGCGTACTCGATTCCGTCGGCTACTGTCGTGAAAGCCATAAGACTTTTATTTAAGAGGCCTGGTTTGAAGGTCTCAAGAGGTTCGCCATCGGGACCATATCCTCTCTTCCCATTTTTGTCTTTGTGGCCTCGTCCAGCGAGATGGGCGCCGAGGTTCTGGGCTACCTTGGTGACCTGTCCGACTGTTTTGGACGACATTTCAACTGCTCCACCAGAAAACTTTCCAATCCTTCGTACTCGTTCATGCGTTGCCTGGTCAAAGGTCAAGGGTTTACTTGACGCCTTTGTATTCTTAGTAAAGCTGTCCGATCCGGTTTGCATAGCGTTGGAAACGAAATTAGATGTCGTAATGATGAGCCGCGACGCATATGCGGCCTTTGATACGATGAATGATTTTTGATACGCCGGGTGCAATTCCATTTCAATAGTTTCCGCCGACGCCGGCACAACTGCCAACTTGTTTCCTTCTGTAGGAAGGGTGATTTCGACGGGGTCTGAGGGGTATCATAGTTAACAAATTATCCCAGATATTCAGGTCCAAAATCATTCTTTGCTTACCCTTAGACCCAGGCTTAACGCCAGACTCCACAACTTGAAATCCATCTGATAACTCGCCGATGACACTTCCATCCTCTTCGTCGATGAGCACGATCTGGCCACCATGTACGGAGCTATGGCTTCCCTTTGCGTATCCCTCGCCAGGTTTGTAAGAAGCGGGGTTATAGGCCGGAAGCTGCTCCGCTCCTGAAGGTTTTGACTTGGATCTAGTGGAAGCAGAGGACCTCGCTTTCGGTGGCGATGCATGGGGAGATGACTTTTCTTTATCTATCTTGGTAGTTGTGGGCGGAGGGGCCCTTTCGAGGAATGCAGTGCATTGTGCCAAGATTGTCTCAAACGTGTCCACATCTTCCTGAAGGCCTGGACGGCTTCCAACCGCTGGAAACTCGATGCGAGTAAAGGCGCCACTGTCGGGGCCCAGGTCCCATCGGGGGATCAGATAGCTCCTGGGGGGTTGGTGATAGATCTGAGTGGTCGCGGGGAGGGGAATGTCGAGCTCAGGCGGCAAGTGAAGGTGCAAGTAGAAGTCTTCGGCCGGAGTTTCGCCTTGCGCATCAAAAGTCGAGGGGTCGGCAAACGAGGAAGAGGTAGGAACCATCAATAACGATAGTGTCTGAGGGCCACCAGGCGTCAAGGATTCCTCTCTGCCATAGGCGAGATGGTAGGCGGACACGCCCTGGATAGCATAGAGTAGCTTCGGGTCCTGTCGAGGAGACGACTTGTTAGCCCTCGGTAGCTCCCGTGCTAGAATGAATGACTTTGGATCGCAATGCAAGTTATAGTATTATGCGCGGCCTCATGCATGGCGCAAACTTACATTATGGCCAGATGCCATGTTTGGATGACGCCAGACAGTTGGCCTGACGGCTTGCCGGGACGGGAGTGTTTAGAGGGGTGTATGTATCCGTATCTTGTATATATTAAAGCCAAAGAGCAATTGGATTGGCGTATGTAAGTTGTCTGTATGTAAGATGTATGAAGAGGGGTATCCCGAGGGGCTTTGTAACAGAGAGTAATATGCTGTAAACGCGCGGCGCTTAAGAGGTTGCAAGGGACTAAAAGACGAGTTGGAAGGGGTGATTGCGTCGGTCGTCTCACAACATATGGAGGTTAGGTAGCATTCACGGAGCTTGATGTTGGAGAGCGCTTATCTAGATGCAGCGTGCAATTGAGGCCTCGCGACAGGGAAAGGTGCTGTGGTCAGAAGACGTCATTGGTGCATCGGCGCCCCTGATTAATTGCCACACCCAGCCAGCCCCCTGTCGAAACCGCTGCAGGATACCTAGTCTGGCAACTAACCAACTACATGCTTAAGTAAGTAATTTAAACGGGAATTTGGGGTGCATGTGATGTGTCATGAATCATAGATATTCAAAGTTACGACAAGTCTTTACATAGTAGGCATATAGGCAGGCACTTTTGATTTCAAACGAGAATTCTTGGAAGCGCGTCGGTGCGGGTGAGGTGAGGGGCAGTTCAGGTGATAGAGCTTTGATGAGGGGTCTAAGATTATGAGTGCCTCTCATTCCGTTATTTATAGCCCCGTGGCTCGCTCTGCACTAAGACGCAATACATTGATTGATCACTTACCTACCTACATATACTTACAGCGGCTCCCCCCCCGTAACTTTCCCCGGTAACCTCCCCGAACCCGCACCCCCCACGCGTGCCCCCAAACTGTCTCTCCACACCATCTGCTTGTCTCTCGATTTCGAAGGTTCTTCACCACCAACACGGTCCGCTACATAACTCCATCCAGCGAGCGTCGCTCAATTCAATTCATCGTACTGTACCTCTCCGGTCCCGAGTCGAAACGCCCAAGTCAGCAATGTTCCAGTCCGCGGAATGCCTCTGTCTCTCGGGTCAGCCGCCAAAAATTAGATTCTAATACATTCTACATCACAGATTTACTACAGTATTGCGGGCAGTCATCTATTGATACCTCGTCCCTCTAGGTATCTAGGTCCAAGCTTGATGGCATGCATAAAACAACAGACGACCACTCATCAGTCAATGTGCTTTTGGGCTGCGTCTAGTTAACGGCATAGGCTTTTGAGATGTCAGTCTTAAAACATCACTCGCCAAGGTGGGAACATCCGGACTAATAATAAGAGCCGTGCGCAGGCCTTTGTTACTAAATAATACGAAGGGCTGTGGGCAGACCCATATCGCAACCCATGTACGAACGGAAGGGTGAATCGCACACATCGGTGATACTGCATGGCGGACCTATGTCTACCAATGTCGAGACCCTTAGCCATGGGGTTCTGCTCTCTGCACCCTCATAACATCCTCTTCTGCATTGGACCACTCAACCCCTAACAGATGATGGCAAGCAGACCCTGGTAGCATGTGGGATATCCCGTTCTGCTTATGCCTGCCACCGGTGAAGCTATCTAGGACTTCTTTCATGCTGTAGCATAGCGTGACCCGATGCTATGGATAACCATTCTCTTCGATCCCGTATCACACCTAGTGGTGACTACGGCTCGCTGCCGCAGAGCAAGATATGGAGCCGGCTCGCCCGTCGGTGCTACACTGTGATGAAGCTGCAGTGAGACATTGTTGGTGCTTTCCGCTCAAGCCGCCTGGTGCACGCGCCCGAATTCGACAGTTCTGGACGAGATTACCGCCTCTCGCTTGTTATTTATTGGTTACCGATATTTTACCCATCATCCTTTGGGTTGCGCTGCTTTTGGCATTTTTTCATCTTTCGTTGATATTGTACTGTACTACCGTAGTTGGGACTGATGTATTCGATCCGCCCGCGTCTGCCGCTTATCTGGACTACCGGATGATTTCAGTATAGGTTGCCCAGTTACCCACCCATTGTCACGAAATAACGAGGAATTCTTGTGCATACATCTTAATACTTCTCCTTCCATTGACATTGAGTGACGTGGTGCCAAAAGATTAAGGGTCTCCAACCTGCCTCGTTACCCTCGACTTAGCCGTCAGCCCTGTCACTTGGAGTCCTGTCCCGAACAGACAAAACGTCCGACCCTTGGATGCTTCAGGATACGCCGTGAAACGATAACTCAGAAGGTAGCAGCCCGCCTTCGTTATCCATCCTTCAGCTTTGTTCATGATTGAAATTTCATACGATTCACAGCAACCGTCAAAACCTATATGTTGTGCATGTAACACTGCGTCGGGAGGCCACATTCAGCAACAGCCAGTAACGCCCTAGCTGTCACCCAAGTTCGATTGTTACTCGACAAGTGGTCCATGATCCTTACAAGTTGGATACGTAATCTAATTCATACATTACCACGTCTTCGGTCAGAGGACCTCGTCTTCTACGTGTCGGGGGGCGTTAATCAGCAGCAGATTTTAGTCTGTAGGCCACATCCGAATAATCCTCATCCCCGGGGTCTGTTCAAGACCCAACCGTCAAGATTTCAACCCCAATTCGTATTCACTCCATTCTTTCCCCTCCAGACCCTCGAGAGCTTGACGAGAATTCGAATACCACGTCATCTTGCGTGATACCGAAGCAGAGAGTAGCAGGAACATTCTCACCGTCCGGTGCCCTCTCTAAACCATCTTCTCCAGTTGCGCGAGCACACCCAGGAACCGAACCATCTGATACTGACCTACGAAGGGTGAAGGCGCTCGGTGGAGGGAGCACTGGCGGGTATGGGGCAAAAGAGATGCGGCATACGGTAGCCGGCAATGTAGAGAACAAGAGGCAACCCAAGATGCGACCTCCGATGCGCTCGAGCATTGCCTGCACGAGATGTCGTAAATCCAAAATCAAATGTGAAAATACGAATGGCGATAGACCCTGCGACAGTTGCGTCAAGACAGGAAATGAATGCATTTTCAAGGTCCCTGATCACGCCCCCTCTAAACGGACAGAGCCCTCGGCGTTGGTCAAGCAAGAGCGAGATGGAGGCCCAGATAGGAAGCGTCTCAAGAGGATTGATGACATCTCAAAATGTGATAGTCAAAGGGCGTCTGGATTTGTTGAAGATGTTTTGTCTGCTTCGTTCTTGACTGAAGATCTGTGGGACCAAGTTCTTGATTTATACAAACTACACTTCCTCCCTGAACTTCCCTTCCTGCACTTACCGACGATGAAAGAAAAACTAGGGCGGAGAAGAGCATCGGAGTCCGAACACAGTTCAGAGAGTAACATAGTTTTGCTCGGTGTCTTAACCCTGACCGCGCGTTTCCATCCTGATCTAGTCAGGTATACGGCCCATATATGCAATCATCAGTCAGCCAATGCGAGAACACGCTCGACCCAGAATGATCCGACTGCCGCGTCAGAATATTATGCTGACGTCCTGTCAATGGCTCTTGGACCTGTACGAACAATCATGAGCACTGCTTCCGTAGACCGAGTGGCCGCATTGCTTATGCTTGGTCTCTACGAATGGAGTCAAACACAACCCGAATCCGGAGGCACGACAGCCTGGATGTACGTTGGCACCGCGATCAGGATGGCACAGCTCTTGAAGCTTGGCTTTGAGGATACAAAAGACCCAGGGGATGCAAAATTACGGCTCAAGAGCGTAGGCCGCCAGTCCCAGCATGCCCTGCAAAGGGAGACTAGACGGCGAATTATGTTTAGTTGCTTTGTTCTCGATCGAATGCTCGCTTGCGGCAAACAACGGACGCCGATGATACGAGGCGAAGAACTTGATATCCAGCTTCCTTGTTCCGAGGATAAATTCGATTTGGCTATGGAAGTACGAACAGGTCGCCTAACTCAGTTGGACCGCAGCGAAAATGACGATAGTGTACTAAGTCGCTTTATACAGCTAGTCAACTTGTGGGGTGAGATATCCAAGTATAGCTCTCGCGGTGGTCGCGTCGAAGATAAACACCCTCCTTGGCATGCGGAGTCGGACTTCTACGGTTTAAACAAAGCCTTAGAAACGTTCGATTCGTCACTTCCAGACACCTTTGCATTTTCGAGGTCGAATTATCTCAAACATGAAAATCATTCAGCCTCAAGTGCATTCGTGTTACTCCACATGCTTCGGTTCGTTTGTCTCATCATGCTACATCGAGAGTATGTTCCGTTTGTACCAGTTCGCTGCCGAGAACCTGAAGGGCCCCTGGACCAGCCTACTTTTACAAAAGAAGAGACTCCGGCCGGTTTTTGGAGATCAAGCGCGGAACAACTCTTCAAAGCTGCTAGAGGTATCGTAGACTTAATCGAAATTTGTCAAAGAAAGGGCAAATTGCCACAGTCTACCATCGTCCTCTTTGCCATATGGACCGCAGCATTTGTAGGGCTATACGGCGCTCATTTTCCACAGATGGATACAGAGAGACACATGTTGAGTTTTGATTATAAAGACACAAGAGAAGATGGCCTTGAAGATGTTTTTAAACAGGGACCAACCGCATTGACATTCCAAACGCTTGTGAGGATGTCGGCATGGCAAAAGATGGCGTCTACCTATGTGGACATTCTACAAGGCATGAATGACTACTTTGATACGATCAAGCAGGACTATTACAGGTACAGCGATAAGAATGGACGACCTAACCAATCAACTCTCCGAGTCCGAGAGGGTGGCACGGGCGGTGGGCTCGAAGAATACCGACCTCTTAACATGCTTAAGGATTTCGGTGTCCTTCGGTCAGACGAGCGTGATGTTACGGACATATCAGAACGAATTCAAATACGGACCCCGGACCGACTTAGGGGCAGTCTCGGCGTATATCGATCTGCACCTCCAGCATCTTTCACGGCAATTAATCATACCTCTATCTTGCCAGCCCCAGAAATGACCCGTCCATTAAGCCATAACGCTGCCGATACAGGACCGCCGCAGTTACATTCTGAGCTGTATGCCGAGTCTTGTCGATATCATAACACATCGCAGCAACAGAACAATGTATCGCCGTCTCAGGCATACCTAACACCTGGTTCAGTGCTTGACGCCGGAGCCACACAGACCCCGATCTGCGAATCCGATAGAGACGATATCGAGAGCTTCTGGGACAAACTTCAAAGAGAGGAGGAGCGCCGGTTCACCGCTACTGGGGATCTGAGTCTTTTCGCGAGCGGCGAGTCAGAACTCTTGTTTGGAGATATGCCCTTTAATACCCCTGCAACCAGCAATTCTCCGTACCAACTTCTACAGCACGCTGGAGACTATCAGATGTAGAAAGTCCCATAGCGGAGAAGCTTAATTGTCAGTCCTGCAATCCTCGTTGGTTTTCTTCATCTTTGCTTTTCTTTCTTTTTTCTTTTATACTTGTCTCTAGGTTTGGGCGGTCTGTGAACAGGACAGTGAGGATACGATAATGGAAAATTGGTTTAACGACAAAAAGTGAGTTTCGGCGTATAGGTTTATCAATTCGAGTTTAAAGCGAGCGAGCGAATTACAGCGTGTGCCGCAAGAGTAATATGATCTGGCTGAAAAACAAAAACGTGTTACTCCTCCTAATGAACCGACTAGGTTAGCTTCTTGTATTCAGTTAGTATTAGTATTTGCCGTCTACCTCAACTGTTGAATGGCCATCAATCAATTCAGTCAGTCGGTTCGTATTGTCAAGTCACGGAAATACCACAACAGTTTGTTGCTTTATTACCAAATGCGCTCTTGTCATCCTAGATGAGATGTGCATTGAAGCGGGTTAGGGATCGGAATCAGACCCCCAAAATTAGCGGGTATCTCGCCCCGCTTCCCCTGGGTTAGCCGGTGCGCGCTAACTGTCAGATCCGTTCCCGTAGGGCTGATATATGGGGGCTTATGCTAATTGGCTGCAAGCTAAGCTTATATTACCTCCTGTGGCGTCATTCGACAGGGACTTCTCAATTTCCTCGGTCTAGGAATATACGTTACACAACATGGGTAACGGATATCGTTCCGGTTTGTCTCCTTTCATTCATGCGGCTAGGGACTTACAGAAATTCTCCGCTTCGCAGCTGCGGGTAGGGACTAGGTAGGGTTTATATTGTAAACACTGTGCGAGTACCTACCTGCACTCACATGCAGCCAGCGCCTAGACCCGAGTTCGAACTACGGCTAATTCGGCCCACGTCAAGGGTCCAAAGGCATGCGTTGACATGGAAAACGTGGGGGTAAGTTGTTGGTCGGTTTATCAAGCTGATGATAATAGGACACCCTAGTGTAGAGTTGCCAGATGTTCAGGTCAAAAGATGCTGTCACACCGGCTGGCTCAGCGTAGTGGGACTGCATTTGCATATCCGAGACCACGGGTCGATACCTAATCATGAATGATACTATAAGCGGCTGATCGCAGACTCAACGACCCGTGCCGGATCACGGAAACAGGCAATACAGAAGAGGAGAGAACAAGCGAGCGAAAGCGAAGCTTCTGTACACACATACCTAGGTCGCCGCCAGGGCTAGACTTGTATAGCGTAGGTATTCATTGTCGGTATTATTTGTTCGCTCTCCTTAATTGACTTTATGTTAAATCTGATCAAGTCTTTTAGTTCCCTGCTTTATCGTCCCGTATTTCATTTCTATATCACACGGATAGCCAACCAGCTTCTTCGGATGATGTTGAGTTTAGTAGCAGGTGCGCTGCGCCCCCCAGCTGCGGTAGGTGAACAAAGAAGCAATAGTTTGAAATGAGGCAGAAGAGTTTTGATTATGACTACAAAGCAAGCCACAAAGATAATGGCCGACAACTAGGTTATTTAGTCTCATGTAAATTCAGGTCCTAGTAAACTGTGCCTTAGGCCCAAATAATCATCTTGAATAATTGAATAACGTTACCAAACATTTATTGTTGTACACAACATCCATCGTTGTCCACAAACACTTATTTCTGATTCCACAAATAATCGCCTTCTTTGCTGTTCCATCAATATAAACGCCGGTCGTCTTGTGTCTCTCGACGCCGGACATATTGATTCCAATAGCTGGACTGACGAGATCCGTATTCTACTATCATCCAAAGTCAACTACGAGAGGTCATGGAGGCTTGTCATACAACCCATGGCGTTACCATGCTTGACTTGATACTACAGATAATGCAAACTGGGTCTCCAGCCGTCGACCAAAGATTCACAGATCGAGGGAAGAGTCACATCATTGGAGACCAATGTCAGCCTAACAATTAATAGCTAGCAAAATAATTATTACCTTTAGTAGCAGAATAATTGCCCTTAATAATTAAGTAATCATGTTCTTATTATAACATCAAATATTATCCGAGGTATGATATTATCACGGATAAGTGGATACGAACAACACCCCTACTAGTGTGGGGGCGGTCTAGCTATATTCCAAGTGATCACCAGTATAAATAGCATGCCTGTACTTCTTTCTTTTGTAACTAGAACTTAAGCTTTAGGTCATCTGAATACACTACTGACGATCCCATCTGGAGAGTGCACTGGTTCGCTTCCACCATATGATCGCAGACCCACAATTCCGCAAGAGATATTGGTAGTCGATGCTACAGCGATGGCCCTAATAGCAGGCTAATTTACAAACCGGCGGTTGTTTTAACAAGTCTTGGTCTGAAGTGTACGCAACTTACCTAGTGCTTTGGCGACTTCATATATAATGACGTAAGAGAAACAGTTACAGCTAACCTTCTTATAGGTAAGATCATAATTTACTTTAATACTTATTGGAAAGCTTTGCCTGACCTTAAGAAGGCAAAGCTTAAAAAGTTTATATCCGAACCCTTTTCGAACTTTAAAAGTGTCTGCAGCCTTCTAGTTGGTTAGTTTAATGTTTACAGCTTATTTATTAATTAGTTTACTAATAAAAAATTAACTATAACTTTAAATATAAAGTTTATAGCTTATGTACTTAAGCTTTTGAACAGCAATTTATAACGTATTAAAGCTTTTAAAAAGCTTTAGAATGGTTAAGAAAGGAGGTTTAAAACGGACAGCGAAAGAGGTTTACCCCTTAAAAAAGGGGGTTCTTGGGTTTTTTTTAAAATCGTTAAAACTTGTTGCGGACGCTTGTTACAAATACTTGTTGCAGACATATTAAAACAACTTATTAAGTATCCAAAAATAAAATGTTTTATATTGTAAATATTGCTGTAAACGTTACTATAAGTGCATTATAAGGTATTACTATAAACGTTTTATATTATACGTTTTTATATAAACGTTTTATGCAAACGTTTTAAGCTATAAACGTTTGCTATAAACGTTATTATAAATATTTGCTATTATAAACGTTTATAAATGTTTGCTATAAACGTTTTGCTATAAACGTTTTATTATAAATATTTTATTATAAATATTATAATTAATATTATGCTATAAACGTTTTATATAATAAACGTTATAATAAATATTACGTTATAAATATTTTATATTAAACGTTTTATTATAAATATTGCTATAAATATTGTTATAAACGTTATATTATAAACATTTTATGTTATAAATATTATTATTAATATTACACTATAAATATTTTATATTATAAATATATTGTTTTATAAATATTATGTTATAAATATTTTATATTAATAGCTTAAATGTAAACTATTAATTAATAGTTTTATTGTTATAAATATATGTTTAAAAAAACTTTTTGTATAAGTTATTTAGCGCATATATATGCTAAATTATATATATAAATATTATATCGCAAAAAAATATTTATAAAGTTTTAATAAGCTTATTTTAGCTAGGTTATTTTAAATTAGTAAGTTTAACCCTGCTTTTAGCTTTAGTTTTGTTTATTTTTTTTTTATTAATTATTAAAAAAATTAATTTAGTAAGTTTATTTTTTTTTTAAAACTAAATTAAATTAAAATAAATTTATAATTAGTATTAATAATTTAAAATTGTATATTTTAATTTATTTAGTTTTTTTATTAATTATTTTAATTAGTTAGTTTTAAATTTTTGCTATATTTAAAATTAATTATTAATATATTAAGCTTTTATATATTATTATAAACTAATTAATTTAAATTATAACTTTTATATTTATTAAACGTTTTTTATTTAATTTATTTTGTTAATTTAATTATAAACTTTTTATTAATTTTTTTAATTAAGCTATAAATATTAATAAAACTGCTTTATATTATATATATTATTAATAAAAGCTGTTTTAATAATTTATTATTAAATATAAAAGCTTAAAAATTATAATATGTTTTATTTATTATAAAAGCTATAATATAATAAATAATATTTATTGTTTTTTATATATATATTAATAGTTTTATAAGCTTATTAATTTATTTAGCTTATTTTTATAATTTTATTTTTTAGGTTTATAACGCTTAAGCATACGTTTTTAGCTGCTACGTTTTTTTTTATTTTATTTTATTAGCAGTTTTTTATTTTTTAGTTTTTTATGCTTTAGCTTAATATTAATTAAAATAATAATAAAAAAATTTATTTGTTGTTTATATTATAAATATTAGTTTGTTTTATTAATAAGTTTTTATAACTTATAGCTATATTATTATTTTATAAATAAAAATAAATATAAGTTAATAAGTAATATTATTATAATATTAATATGTTTTTTTATATTAATTAATTTAATTAAAACTTTTTTATAATTATTATTGCTTATTATAAATAATATAATATTTTTTATGTTTATTATTTAAAATAACATATTAAAAATAATTT
>MU376021.1:0-68360 GCA_022495235.1 Xylaria curta | reverse complement strand
TAATATAATTATTATGTTTTTTAAAAATTTATTGTTTATATTGCTTTTATTTTTATATAATTATACTATTTTTTATTAATTTATTTAATTTTTTATAGCTTAAAATGCAGAATATTTAGATTTTTTTTTTGCGCTATAGTTTATAAGACTTGCATTTACTTGTGGCTGTTTTAATATAAAAGTATTATATATACTTATTATGCCCTGCAGTTGTTAGCCTTTAAGATTATAAACCCTAGCTATAATTATTTAGTAAACCCCTTTTAGCGCGCTACAAGAGGTTGTAATCTGTACTGGTTGTACTTGTACTACAGGTTATAATCATAGCTAACGTCAGCATAATCATCATCGGATTTAATGCACACTTGTTTTTAATTCCGTTAATGTGAACTAAATATATATAAAGCTACTGGTACCCTATGTTTTTAATCTGTAAAACCTTACCTTACATCAAACGAATTAAGATTTCTTTATTGTTTCATCCACCCGCATTTTAACCCTTTATAAAACTGTTTAAACAATTAATCTAAGCAATACTTTAGTAGGATACTTAGTCTAGGGTGCTGTCTCTCGAATACGTACGAATATGCACCTCATCCTTACTGGAGCCACCGTAAGAACAACCTCAGCGCCATTTCTTTGAATCTGTCTTTTCCTAGTACATAACTACGTGCTTCCCTCCCTCCGTATGGTTGCTAAGTATGATACTAACAAGTGCTCCAGGGGCTGGTCGGCTCTGGCGTTTTAGAGGCTATGATCAAGGCGCCGGGTGTCACCAAAATATCCATCTTGAGCCGCAGGCCGGTGAAAATGGCAGAGGATGCCAAAGACCCACGAATCAACGTTATAATTCAGCGAGACTTTAATCAATACGACCCGGAGACCCTTCAGCAGTTATCCGGAGCTCAAGGCTGTGTTTGGGCACTAGGCATTAGTCAAACTCAAGTGTCCAAAGAGTGAGCACAGCCCATCCATTACCATCTAGTCTTAGTATACACAGAGGGAGACTAACACTGTAAATTCTGCAGGGAATATGTCAAGATCACCAAGGACTACGCCCTTGCAGCTTCTAGAGCCTTTCAGAAGCTAAACCCTCCCGAGCAGGGCAAGCCCTTCAACTTTGTCTATGTCTCTGGCTACGGCGCGACAACAAACCCAGGACATTTCACACAGGCATACGCTCGTGTTAAAGGTGAAACAGAGCTCGCATTAGCAGACATTCGCCGGGCCAATCCATCGTTCCACGCAAGCTCCTTCCGTCCTTGCGCCGTCGACGGTACGGCACATGAGTCAACGAAACCATACCGTACACAGCCACCAGCTTATCTGAAGGCTATAACACCATTTATCATGGGACCGATGAGAACCCTGATGCCGAGTCTTCATAGTCCTACAGAACCGATGGGCAAGTTCTTGGTGGGAATGGCTATGGGAAATTATGAAGACAAGATGGTTGCTGCTCCAGATATCGAGATGGTAGGAACGTTTCCTATCTTGGAGAACCCTGCTTTTCTGCGTCTATACGGATTAAGTTCAAAGTGAAACCTTCCTAGGAGATGAAAGGATAGGCCGGGTCACCGCTTACTTTACGTACCTTATATAAAAGATGTTTAGAGTGACTACTTGATAAAACGACGGATATGTATGATATTTAATCAATAGAAAAGAGGCGGATTTCTTTACTAAAGGCCAATCCATGACCATATTCATCTAGTTCAACTAGGCAGATTTATTAACAGTCTACCAAAACCGGTCCCGTTACGGGATCATACAGGAATGCCTGCGTACAAGGTTAAAAACAACCGTCCAAAGTAATTTAGTGAAGTTGACACATACGGGCTCACTCGGGCTTACCAGGTCGAGGACTAACCCAGTTATCATCATCACATTAAGTCCTGCTATCAGAGGGGTCTACATATCTAAGGTCTTTCACTTGTACAATGTTCAGTATTAAATCTCCACTTCTCGTCTTTGTCCCCCTTCTAATTAATAACTTGACCGACTATTAAATTGCTTGATTGCTGTATTCTCGGGGCCCAAAACCCGCTGCCGTATGTGGAAGGTTGGGAGCTTACGGGCTTTTAATTGCTTGATCTAATAACTTGACCAACTTAAAACCCCTATTATTGATTGCGTACGTATTAATGGCTTATAATCTTATTATGGACGGTGCGGCTGCCTAAGCAGAGTTAAAAACCAGGCCTTTTCATCATAGAGAATCCTTACTAAGAATAAAGATATAGTATACAGCAGTAAACTCATTGTATAAAATCCTAGTCCATACAGCCAGCAATTAACATCTTTAAGGGCATGACTGACAGCTCCCCAGGTAAACTGCTCCTGTTGCAGGCCAGGAATAACATTACTCCGACCGGCCTTAGCATTCCTATATAAGCATCCCACTGCACCACAGCAGTATCTAGTACTTCATACAATCTATATCACTCTTTTATCATTAAGTGGCTCCTTTAGGACCACCCTTTAACAGGTTATGCGCCCTTAATGCTTTCATTATGCGGATCAGTACATTATTATCATTATCATCATATTTATCAGATCATAAGCTCTCTTTTATTTTTACCGGTAAATAATGCAACTATTTGAACAGAGTTATCAATTTTAATGATATTATGTTATAGAAGGTATCGAGTAACCCATTGCAAATCAAAAGATTTCACTAATAGTTAAACAGTCATCTAGTCTCCATATTTGTTTATAACAGAGTACGGACTACGTGACTTTCAACAGAAGCTCTACAAATACATGGTGGAGTGCATCGACCACCAAAAAAGCCCATTTCCAGAACTACACAACTCCCGGGCTCCCAGTCTCCTCGACCGCGTTGCAACTAGAGGCAACCTCATCGACTGGCCAACCGGGCCTTGACGTTCAGTGTTTGCCTGACCCACAAAGCGTATTGCGGCAGGTTGTCGAAATCCTTCCCGATCCAGTCCAAGTCAGGGTTTTCTAGCTCTAGGTCGAACGTATAAAGCATCTTCGCTAACGTCACACGCAATTCCATCCACGCGACCCTGAGATTAGAGATTAGTCTGACTTTCTCTGTACAGGTAGCCTGGGGGCGTATAAGAGTAGGGAACTCACTGCTTTCCTGCGCATCCGCGGGGACCGAGCGAAAAGGGCTGGCTCGCATCCAAGATGTCCCCGTTCTTGCCTAACCACCGCTCCGGCTTGAACGCCATCGGGTCCTGGAAGTTGGCCGGGTCGAGGGCCGCGACCATCGGCGCGATAGTCACAGCGGTCCCTCCAGGAAGGAAATGTCCGTCGACCGTGTCGCCGCCTCCGGGCACCAGACGCGGCAGGATGGGCGGCGCTCCCGTCGGGAGGCGCAAGCCCTCGAGGCACACGCGATGGAGGAGCTCTAGCTGCTCGGTGCCCGCATTTGTAATCGCGGCAGCGTTGGGGAAAGCCCCGCGCACCTCGGCCGTCACCTGGGCCAGGAGTTTTTTGTCCCGCAGCAGGTAGTACGTCGTGGACGTCATTACCGCTGCCGTCGTCTCGGTGCCCGCGCCGATAAAGTCCCACGACTGCGCGGCAAGCTGTATCTCCGAGATGTCCATCTTGGCGCTGGCGCGCTGCTCCAGCACTTTGGTTAGGAAGTCCTTACGCGTCGTTGTGTCCTGCTCCGCGACGCGCTTCTTCATGACCTCAAGGGCGAAATCTCCGCCCTTCCGCGCGATCTCTTCGAGCTGAGCGACTTTGCTCCGGAAGAGGACGCGCGCAATAGGCCCCAAAGCCGGGAATCGCTTGATCGCCTCGGCGAGGCTGGTGAACCCTAAGGACTCGTTGAGTTCACGGATGAATTTGTGGGGTGTGTCCATCCCGATAGCGCCAAAGTCTTGCCCAAAGGCCAGGTCACCGATGATGTCGAACGTCATGGAGCTGTAGCCGAACGTGAGGTCCACGACGCCGCCATCGGCCGTCTTAGCGCGGACATACTCGATAAAGCGGTCCATGTAGTCGATGATCATGGGCTCCATCTCGTTCAGGAAGCTGCGTGAGAAGGCGCCGCCATACAGCCGACTCATCGCGGCGTGTTTCGCGGGGTCGCGCTCGGTGATGATGGAACGTATGTCTTGGGCGGCGTAGATGCTCAGACCGTCGTACCAGGTGCCCTTGACGAAGGCTTGGTGGCCCGGGCGGGAGCCGTAGATGTCTTTCCACGCCCGGGCTGAGTTGAAACTGAGTTCGTTTGGTCCATAACGGACGACATGGCCTGAGGCATCATCGACGAGTTATTAGTGCTGGCTGTGGTCGTGCCGTACCATTGTGGTGACAACAAGGCACTCACCGTATTTGCTGTGGAGCTTGAGCAGTTCGTAGGATTGTTTCCCCTTGAACACCGACCACAGATGGGGGATCTACCAGCGTCAGTGATGCGGTCAAGCAGAGCTCTGGAAGATGGTGCATACGATGCTAAACTTGTTTACCCAAGGGCCAGGGAACTTGCGCAAGGGATGGAAGTATATGTTGTAGACCGCCTTGAAGACATAAAGGAGCACCAAGGGCCCGAGGAGGAGCAAGACATACGCCGGTAGGGGTTTGTGGTTGATGATCTCCATCTCGACGCAGTGTTGAGTTCGAGCGGTACCTTCTGTTTGCTTCGAGTGTCAACCATGGGGGACAGAGGTCACCTTATGACTGCGGTTCTTGTTACTACCTTCCGCGGCCAGAAGTCTCTCACCGCCCTGCCAGTCCATTTTGGGCAGTGCCTTTTGCCTTTCAGGAAGGCTTTATCATGTATCAGTTGGCAGCATGGATTGGGCAATGCCCTACGCAGCTGAGAAGCAACGTTGCTGACTGCTAACTTGAGGCAAATCGCCGGCCTCGAATCCTTCAATGACAATTACAAGCCTTCAACGCTTCACGTGCTCACTCCCCACTCACGTGCTCACTCCTCACTCGTTATGGCCTTGTCGGTACATGCATCTCTGGGAGAGTCCTTAGCAGAGCTGACTTGTCCTGGTTCCTACAGGATACCCCTGCTAACGCAGCAAGGAACCTGAGTTCAAAGGCAAAATTAGACACTCAAAGCTCAGCGGCGGGCCTAGGCTGGGCCAGGCATAAGATGAGAAGGCTGAGCTTACTGCTTAGCTACGAACGAGATAATAGACTGTCGGCAGCCTCAATTCAGGTAGACATTGTCGACGGAGGATATCCCGTAAGCACACTAATATGGTGCGCACACCGCCAGGAGTTGCTAATGCACAAATGTTGAATAGGTCTTACCATCACAATGGAGTTAGTAACTTCAAATTATGATAAGAATAACACAGGTTGTTAGGAGCTTATAGGAGTCTTAAGAACAGAAAATGCTATCAACTCAAGAAGCGGTGAAAAGAGCCGCCTGAGTGTGACACAAAGACTAGCGACTCATAGCAATGACACAGTCAGCCGCTTAAGTGTGGCACAGAGATAAGAAGTAAACGACAAGATAAAGACAACACAACTAACTGATGGTGTTACAAGGACACGGATATAAACAAAGAGGTTTATAGCCAGGTAGTGCCCACGAAGGCCTTGGAGACCTCCATGTAACAACAAGTGTCTATTGCTCACTATACAGTCCATACAGCGTGACAAATAGCAACAACATAGTTAGGCGCTTAAGTGTGGCACAGAGATAAAAAGTAAGCAATAAGATAAGGAAAAAGCAATTAATCAATAACAACGATTGAGTCAATTAACAGCGCAGCGGAATTAGGTCCGCAGCCGTGTAAGTCGAGTGGCTACGATACTCAATCCGCTCTTCGGTCTGCTTCACCCGTGCGTCATCTCCTAGTTTAATGCATACAGGTCCTAGTTTAATGCGTACTAGCTCCTTCTTATCTTCACCACCAAGCTTACGAAACATTTAGAAAAGAATCAAGGTCCTATTTCAACCACAAGCTTACGGAATATTTGGAAAGAATCAAACACGTGAGAGTATGTGCAGCGTTGCTGACGGCAATCTGGGGAATGGAAGCCGTGTATTGTGCCTCACCGGTCCATAGGCTGATGGTGTGCAAAATTATCTTGGCGTTATCACGTCGTATTAAGTGTCATGATGCCACGATGTACCTAGCCTGGAGGCAAAGGACGCGTGTATATAGATGGAGACTAGTCATTAGAGGAGGTTGTAGACCCCTTGCGCAATAACAAGAGCCTTACCTACCCCTCTACCAGGGGGCCTGACAAAAGAAGGTAGTTATTAACACTACGCCTTTCGTGATCTAGACCTGACGATGTTTGCTTTTAGAAGCTGCAAGGCCATGTTTCTTCAAGACGACAGTCCAAGTTCAGCGCCAGCAATGGTACATTCCATCGAGAATGGGGTTCGCTCCGCGGCAAACCCCAAGCTGGGCGCCATTTTCACCAAACTCGTCCGCGAGCTCAAATACCAAGCGCCTCAGCATGATGAAACACGCCCTGCCCTTGAAGCCGCCATGTTCGAATATGCCGCAGGCTCAGGGGCTCCGTACGAGTCCGAATATGCGCGGCGGTACTTCGACGTAGGCCTTACGCTCGCTTGTGTAGGTCTTCTTCCTCCCACCATGACTCCAGGACTGTCTCTCCCGGGTTCGACGTATACTCAGACTCATTCCCACTAACTACACGTGTCAAGGCCTACTATCCCTCTCACTCCTTTGCCGTGAAACTACACATAGCCATCTACTCCTGGCTGGCCATCTACATCGACGATGATGAGGACGGAACCGAGGACCTAGCCGGCTTCCAAGAGCGCTTCCAGAAGGGGGAGCCTCAGCCGTCTGCTCTTCTGGAACGCTTCGCAGAGGTGTTACAGGCTATGTCGACGCACTTTGAACCCCTCGTGGCCAACTTCATTGTGCTTTCGTCGCTGCAATTCGTCAACGCCACCCTGCTCGAGAGGTGCGGCGAGTTCCTGCGCCTGCAACACTGCAAAGAGGCAAGTAGGTGGCCCGACTATGTCCGCGACAGGAGCGGAGTGCCCGAGGCGTTTGCGTACTTCATCTTCCCGAGGGACCAGTGCCCAGATTTAGGAGCATATATGCAAGGGATACCGGATATGATGACTTACATCAACTACGCGAATGATGTTCTATCGTACGTATGGACCCGTCCTTGGCAGCCCATGGCCTCACTAACACATGACCGTCATCACAGGTTCCACAAAGAGACCCTAGCCGGCGAGACGGACAACTACATTAACACTCGGGCCGTTTGCGAGCAGCGCGAGCCTTTTGCCATGCTCGAAACTGTTGTTGCTGAGACAATCGCGGCAAATTCGCGCGTGGTTGGGCTTTTGCGTACTAGATCGGACCCCGTGTACGCCCGCAAGTGGAACGAGTTCTTCAACGGCTACATCTTATTCCACGTTACAGCCCAGCGCTACAAGCTGCACGTATATGCTGGGTTGGCGCATGAGGGAGTCAATGCGCGGGAAGAGAAGAGTGAGCAACCCGTGGCCGGTTTGGTGCAGTGCGCTTAGGCTGTGCGCTTTCTATAGCAGGCTGTGAGTATTTTCAGATACTACGCATGTTTTATCACGGCCCTCGTAGCTAGAATTATTAGAGGTATAGAATAATGTTATCCTAGTTTTAACATTTATATAAGTTGTTTATTATATTAAGTTAATAGTGATTTATATTACTTTGCATTATATGTTATATGTAACGAATTAAACTAATGTATGGAACTTTTTCATATAAACATTACAATAATACCAAAAATTGCGCGTAGGAATAGCTGAACCCGGAGTTAAGGTACATTCCCCTAGTAGCCAGCTGTTAGTAGTAACCTTTTGTGGCCTTATATCTGACACCACTATTATGAAGGCTTTATATCTAGCACTACCATTATGCAGGTACATATTTGCGGTGTTAAGGCTCGGGGATGAAGGTAAGACCGGGGCCCATCTGTTGTGCAACCACACCTGCGTAGTAGGATCGGTAGCTCTTAGTGAGATGATAAATGGATGTAAACGGCGGTCTATCACAGCCTTACTACATGTGCAGCTATGGGCTTATCTCGGATTGTCGACGAGTGTCCAAAAGCACAGTTCTTACACCTTTCGGGACACATAGGGAAGAAGAATTATAAAGGCATGCCGATTGTTAGAATATAAAGGCTGAGTACTTAGGCGATCCACTTGCTTCTGAGTATATATATCAGGTGTTGCCCACCTGTACTACCAACTATACCTTAGACTTCTAGATAATCTAACGGGATTACTATATATACTACCTTTAACACCGATACCCGTCTTCCAGCTCATTGACTAGCATAGCATCTGATCCCTCCGTCTTTCTCGCCCAGTTCCTCCCTTCGTCCACCATGGCGCCTCCAGCATCTCTGCCCACCAAACCTCTCGGCAAGACGGGACGACAGGTGCCCTCCCTCGGCTTCGGAATGATGGGCCTGAGTACGTCGGTCTACGGACCCTTTGGGTAAGCTGTTTCATGTGTGCCCTGACTTGGGACATAGTTCTGACACTCCTCCAGTAATGATGAAGAGCGTCTGGCGCTTCTGGACCGCGCCTGGGAGCTCGGCTATACGAATTGGGACACAGCCAACAGCTACGGCGACAACGAGGTCCTGATCGGAAAGTGGCTCAAGCTGCACCCCGAGCGTCGCGCTGACGTCTTCCTGGCCACCAAGTTCGGCATCAAATACGCAGTCAACGACAAGGGCGAGTGGGACATCTCGGCCGACAACAGCCCCGAGTTCTTCAACGAATGCCTCAACGGCAGTCTGCAGAAGATGGGCGTCGATTACATTGACCTCTACTACGTCCACCGTCTTGACCTCAAGGTGCCTGTCGAGAAGACGATGGAGTTACTGGCCAAGGCAAAGAAGTAAGTTAGGGCTCTAATGTTCTATCTGGGAGAGGTACTTGCTGCGTCCATACTGATACCTCTATATCAGAGATGGCAAAATCAAGGCCATCGGCATCTCCGAATGTGCCTCCAGCACCATCCGACGGGCCTACACCGTAGCGCCTGTTGACGCCGTCCAGGTTGAGTATAACCCGTTCCAACTGGACATCGAGAACGAGACAGGCACCAATCTGCTCTCCACCTGCCGCGAGCTTGGCATCACCGTCTTCGCGTACGCGCCGCTAGGTCGCGGCTTCCTGACGGGTCAGATCCAGAGCACCGAAGGCTTTGCGCCCGATGACTTCCGCCGCATCGTGCCACGCTTTAGCCCTGAGAACTTTGCTAAGAATATAGGGCTAGTGAACCCCTTGAAGACCCGCGCAGAGAAGATAGGCTGTACACCTGGCCAGCTGGCGCTCGCGTGGTTGTCGGCGCAGGGCGACGACATCATACCGATCCCCGGTACGAAGCAGCTCAAATATGTGGAGGAGAATGTGGCGGCGCTCAGGGTGAATATCTCGAAGGAGGAGGTCCAGGAGATCAGGGACGAAGTCGAGAAGGCCGAGGTCGCAGGTCACCGCAACCCACCGGGTATGTTTACCGAGTATTCGGTGACTGTTGAGCTTTGAGTCAGGCATCCTTGCGAGCTGTACATATATCCATAGAAGCTGGTCTGGTGGATATAACAGCAAATCCTCCAGGGGTATCCAATGACGGACCCATGTGTGTTCTACTTGGCCACCTATAAGTGGGACTAGTGTCCTAAGAATTGCTCCTAGGGCTGATCTACAATTCTCACCAGGGCACACACACTACGCGAATTATATCGTACTTGTATTGGAAGGAGCGTGAGACTTTCGGATAGCTTTCGCTGCGAAGCCGTATATCTAGCCTTTTAGCTGTGATCCTATTCTACTTCGAAAGCTAGCCAGAAACTGCCCACTACTAAAGAAAAAACAAAGCTAAAAGCAAAACTAATAAACCAATAAAGCAATGCTCAGTAGGGCTAAAAGAGGTAAGCAGGGGAAGGCTAGCGGAGTAAAAACGCTGTATATTCGCTCCGAGCGTGCTTTGATTTTGGTGGTGATAAGGGGTAAGTTGTGTGGTGGGTCCCTCAACCTTGTAGAATACCCCATATTAGAAAAATAACAACGCAACAGAATAATACAGACATCACTGATTGAACCCTCAATTAATCGACTCGTTTATATCTGACACAGGGGCCGTTATGTTAGCTTAACAGCTAATAAAGTCTGTCCGCATTCGCCATCTGATTCATCTTCCTCCAGACCGGACTGCCAGGGCTGATATAACGGGCGAAGTCTTCTTCGCCAATCAAAAGAGTGCGTTCCAGCTTGGTCTTTTATAGCATCAACCATAGTGTCGTAGCCGTTCACAGATGCCCAGTCCAAGGGAGTAAAGCCCTTTTCATCCTCCCTAGATGGATGGATATCCGGCACTTTTAATAGGGCCTGCGCCGCGGCAAGGTTCCCTGTCATAGCTGCGGATTGAAGCGGAGTGTAGCCGTGGAGATCGCGGCCGTTCACGTCGGCCCCGAGGGTTGTAAGCGTCTTAATTAGCCACTCTACAGGAGACGGTGCGTGGATTTTGCTCGACTCATCTCCCCATTCCTCATCAAGCTCCTCCAAGACAATATCACTTGTCTCGTCATCCCCGAGCTTTGGACGGTCTACCCAATGGCAGAGGTAGTGGAGAGCCGAGCGTCCGAACCGGTCAATATGCCTGGTGTAGCCTCTTAACTCTGCGCTGGTCAACTTAGACTTGAGAAGCCTCAGAACATATTCAACGGTACGGTAGTCCTCGCTTAAGGCGGCCAAGAGGATAACGTTTCTGTCAAACTTGTCCACGAGGTCATATCGAGCACCACGCTCGACCAGGGTTTGTGCACATGCAGCCGACCCTGACTTGAGTGCACAGTGTAACGGCGTGAGAGATGAGCTATCTCTCAAGTTCGGGTCTGCACCGATGTCTATGAGAACCGAAAGAGCATGGTTGTTACCGAAAATGCAAGCGAAATGCGCTGGAGATCTTCCCTTGTTGTCCCGGATATCGACTCGGGGTTGGAGGCTAGGGAGGCACTGGCGAATGAAGGAATCGGAATGCCACATCACAAGGTAGTGCAGGATGCTTCGTCTTTCGTTGTCAATTTCGAATGTGCTCATATTTCCCATCGAACTCTTCAAAAATAGGCTAACTATTGTACGATGTCCTTGCTCTGCAGCAAGATGAACAGGGAATTTGCCATTCTTGTCTCGAATATGACTGTTCGCACCGGCCTGGAGCAAGGCTGTGCATGCTGCTTCGTTCCGATACTCTGCTGCAACGTGGAGTGCTGTTCTACCGTCATGGCTGGCTGTATCCAGCCAGTCTTTTGACTTAGCGCCCAAGAAGGACGGAAGCGATCTCCAGTGAAACTCGCAGGCCAAGTGAATAATCGTTTTGCCGTCCGGGTCCTTACCAGAGTCTTCGACTGAGAACCGGTGAACCAAGACGTTGGTTACATCCTCCCAGTCTTGCTGAGCACAGAATGTGACAAGCTTTGCACCCCAATCTTCGGCCATACTTACAGTATAGCTCGGGAGTCTGTCTAAGACACGGATAAGCCTCTGCTTCATGCCGTGATATGCGTACCGTTCTAGGAGAGACATTCCATTCCGGTCGACCATAACCGCCTTCGACGGAGCACGTTGAAGGATCAAGTCTTCTACAAAATCCCATCGAAGTGAAGCAGCCCTGTAAAGAAATGTGCCCGGTTCATTTTCGTCAATCATTGAATCTGTTAATAAAGAACTGGATGAAAGCTTTAGCGGTTTCTCAAACCAGTTATGTGGCACATCAGATCGAGCAATGATCCCAAGGGCGCTCTGTTGGGAGACTCCTTCGTTGAAGACCTGTTCGATTGCATTGAGGCCATGGCTATTAATTTCGTAGATGTCAACATCTTTGCGGCGAAGTAGTTCGTCTGTCACAGGCTGAAGGTGTTCCCTGGAAAGGCACCATTGCAATGCTGTCCAGGAGCGGCTGCCCCGTGCATTGACCTCGACGCGAGGATCCGCGAGTAGGCGTAGGACGAGAGCCGGCCGGACATCTGCGTCTAGGGCGATATGCAGTATATGGTCACTGTATAAGTCGCTTGGTCTAAGTGTTGTCTCTTCGTGGGCCAAGAGCAGTTCGAGTGACTCTTTCCGGTCTTCGAGAAGCGCCCAAATCAACGGTGTCCATCCATGACAATCCATTCCGTTGATGTCCTGGCCATTCTTGATTAGGTTCTCCAAAACGTTGGGGTGGTCGCCCGTTCTCAGCACAAAATGCAAAGGTGGTAGCCGGGAGAACTGGTCAACTTTATCCCAAAATGCTCCGTGGTGGTATTTAGCCATGCCCAGAAGCATAGCGACCATGAGGAAATAATGTGACTGGCGAAGCATCGCAAAATTCGTAAGAGACTTGGCCACCTCGGGGTCAGCAGATCCATGATTGCAATGGTAGTTCCAGTAGGAGACGCAGTAGGCAAACAAGCTCCGCGTACGCTCATCCAAGTTGTTTTGGCCTAATTTCAAGATGGCTTGCCCAATGCGCTCTGAGGTCTGTTGGTCCTCGGCATGTGCAGATTCAGGGTCATCATACTTGACGAAGTTCAGCGACTGCAGCGCTTCCTCGGTTTGGAGAGCAGTGACAAACATGTCCTTCATTCTGTCTGCCATAGCCTCCCTGGCGATGTCTCGTAGCTTAACGAAGTCGCGGAAGCTGAGAACGATAATGCATCTCTTGGCTAACTCGGCGTCTACGTCGGCTTCCCGAATAAGGAACTTGGACAGGATTCCGGAATCTTTCGCCGGAGCCATGTTATTCTCAGTGGTCAAGAGTTCCTTGACCGTGGTGTGCGCAAATCTGACACATAAATCTGGATCTACGCGGAGGAGATAACCGAAGGCCTGGTCGAAGCGCGAATCGAAATTGAATCCCAATGAGTCCTTGAGGTCTGACCACGAATTTTGGCCAGTGCTGATAGCTACGGCATGCTGAAGCTCTGTGAGGGTAAGTGGTTTCCGAGACCCAAGGACCCATGTAAACCCAGCTTTGGCAACCTTTTGTGAGTCCTCGGGGATGCGCTCGAGAAGGGAACAGTAGAACTCCTTTGCCTCACCGGACAGTCGTCGGAGACCTTCTAGTCGGGACTTGACGACTTGCGGAGACCAATAAGTGACCCCCGCCCTAAAATGACTCCAGGCGAGGGATGCCTGAAGGAAATTGCCCTCGGATATCTCTACTAGAGATTCCTCGATAAGGTTCTGATACTGCCATGGAATAATACCACGAGAGCAGAGCTCCTCTAACTGAGTGTTAATGAAATGCCGCACGTCTTCAGCGAGTTTATCTTGCTGGTGGATCTGAAGCCAGGAAACACGGCGCGTGATTCCCCGTCCAGAAGGGCCGCTCCTATCGCAGATGATGAACTTCAATTTTTCTCCGAGGTCTTGTGAAGCTAGTAACTGGATTCTACGAAGGATGTTGCTCCTGGAGTGATCCGGGAGCTCGTCGATGGCATCGATCAAGATCCAGAATGTAAATGCGGGGCTACGCTGCAGAATGGTCGCCAGGAACCTCCAGGTCATGTCCATCTCATCTGGTCCATCCCCCTTTCCTAGAAAATCACGAAATTTTGAGACGTAGGACTGTAGATCCGCGTCGCTGAAGTAGCGGAATAAGAGTTTGCTATGCGAGAGGAGTTGGTAGAGAAGAGATTTAGCAAGCTCTGCTTCAGAATTTCGCGGCCACTGTTTCGATGCACAGAAAAAGAACGCGACAACAGGCTCTTTATCTGGGATCGTGGGGTTTCTTTGCAGCCAGCGCCGCAGATGCTCGATTAAAAACCTCGAAGCCGTCGTCTTCCCAACTCCTGGAAGGCCAGATATCCAAAGAAAGCGCGCATCAGGACGGTCCCTCCAGTCCTTGAAAGCGCCAGTTTCAATGATCCATGAACAGGTCCCCGGACTAGGTCTTGCGATGGTCCTTAGAATCTCATCCGGATCTAAAGTCTTGATACAGCGAATGAATTCATCACGAATTGGGGTCTCCGTCCGAGTCTCATCTAGTGCGTCCTCGACCATTTCCTTGATGCAGTCAACAATCATCTGGTACCTCTCGCTCTTCATGCTCGAAAATCGACACATCGATCTATGGTCGGCTTCGATGGGAATTGGAATCTCGTTAGGGAGTCCCATAATCGCCGAGTCTTCTTCAACGACCAGGCTAGAGAGTCCTTTGACGCGAACTCGTTCATAAATGGAGAATATCCGATGGAGTGACTGGGAGCGCTCTACGAACTGGGAGCATGTCGCCCCGAGGATGTCGGACTTGCGCTTCAGATCATCTAATAGTTGGGTGCGGATCGATCCAATAGTCACAATATTTGCAAGGCTCCCAAAGAGCTTACCCCAGAAAGCCACGTCAGAACCGCGGTGCGGCGTGCCAAGAAACATGATGCCGAAGGTGTCTTGAGTGATGGAGCCGTACCGGCGACTTCTTTCATGCGCGATAACAAGCGCTCTTTTCACAACCACTCCCCCCAAGCTGTGGCATATGAACAAGAGCGGCCTCTTGTCCGCATGTAAGAACAGCCGCCTCTTGGCCATCAGCCTCTCGAGCAGAGTTCTAGCGTAGTCGTCCACGCGAGAAGCAGAGCTAGAAAATGCGACGGCTGAGTTATATCCATAGGTAAATATCCGAGCTCTCGGGATATCTAACGGGAGGAAATCCGCAAGCCAAAGCTTGCCACTGTCCGTCCAAGTCTTATAGGCCTTACCATTCAACCCATGCACGGCGACAATGCTAGGACGTAAAGTTAAAACAGGACAACAGGAGAACACGACCCATAACATAGATGAACTCTAGAGGGGGTTTCTCACTCGACTTGTGTATCATCCACGTCGAAGCCTTCGCTCTTTAATGGCCAGAGCTGGAATAAGCCGAACTGGCCATCTTGGTCAAGCCCAAATGCGGGGTCATCGGACTGCCCAGGAGAAACTGAACTAAACGTCGCTCCGGCATCCAGCACCTGGGATGCGAGAGATTCGGCGTCTTCGCGCCGCTGAGAAGGCCGTCCGAGCCGTTCCATGAGCGTTTCCATTTTCTCAGGTTTACCGGGCTTATTTCGCAACGTTAGGCTAAGTAAGTGTAAACGGTCGCAACGACATAATAAGGTAGTATTTGGGCCCTTATGACGGCCCGCCAAGATGTCAGAAATAAGCGAAATAAGCGAATTTAAATGTTTTAATACCATCGGTTTCAACATAAAGAGTATAATTAAACAAAAACTAAGATTAATTATAATTTTTAAAATTAAAATCAAATTTTTTTATTGTTTTATATAGTTAACGCATCCCACAAGCAAGTTGGCCAAACAAGCAAGTTGGCCACCAGGCTTGGCAGTACCTCCACTAATATGTCACGAGTAGGAAGTGCTCTGGTCAGGTACAACAGTAATAGTCTTGATAGTAGGTATGTATGTAGCATACAAGACTAGAGCTTGTAGAAGGGAAGAAACACATGCGAAGGATGTCTGGAAGTAGTACAGATATGTAGGCGTATTCTAGTAGCCCACAACAGTAGCCAGGGGTCTGGCATGACAGTTAACTTGTTTATAAGATACGTTAAAATAAATTATGTTTTTTCTATTGTTTTTACGACTTTGATATTTTTTCTTATAAGCGCAAGAGTGGAAGACTAGTTTATGTAGTAGTTTATACGGCTAAAATTCTATATCTTAAAATCTCTCTAATGATATACTAGATAGATTGCTTTAACTTGCATAGACACTCTAATCATACACTTCTTTAACACTTATAGGCTGTGGCCCGACTTTTCGACCCAAGTTGACGATGGTTAAAAAGTATCTTGCGCTCTCTAATTTAATTAACTAGTCATCATGCAAGCCCAAAGCTTGCCGTCTCGTTGGTGCTTTCTCGTCATAATATGGCGTTTCACCCAACGTGGCAACTCTTGTCCCGTGTCTTTCTTTGCCGTTTTCATAGTCCCAGCTTGCGGTATGGAGAGTAATCCTAAAAACATCAGCTACTTCTTCTCTCTCGCGGCAGGATATCGGAAGCTATATTACCTGTTATCCCACAACGCAGAGCTGCCAGGCCTCCACTTGAAGCGGACCTGGATATCAACGTTGTTCTCGTAGACATCAAATAGATAGCCGAGAATCAGATCGCTCTCCTTCTTATCAAGCCCTACGATCTGGAGCGTCCAGCCACGGTTCACGTATAAACATCGCCATCCGGTGGCCGGGTGGACGCGCACCATGGGGTGGGTCCTCTGGATGAATTTAGGGCCGGCCTCCGGGTTCTCGCGGTCGATGAACGTATCGCCGGACCGGTAGATCGCCTGCTTACCGTCGATGATCTTGCGGAAATCCGGGGAGAGTTTGCTGTAGGCAGCGTAGCCGCTCGCCCATAATAGATCACCTCCAAAATCTGGACACGTGTCATGATGAAGGTGTGTGATTCCTGGGGGTCGTTTCTCATGTACCATATCCCTGAGCAGCGTGAGCATCATTCTTGAATGAGAAGTAAGCATAGCAGCTTACGTGTGCCATCCTTGAAATGGTTGACGATAAGTTGGTTTCCTCAATGTGGTGGCCCAGAAATCAGGCCAGATAGTCGAGACTCCGGGAAGCCCTGGCACATGAGCGCCTTGGGGCTGGATGTTTTGTCAGTCCCAAGGCACAAATGGGCTCGCTCTTTTGAGTACCACTTACATAAATCGGTCCCCAATATTCGCCAAGAGCTCTCTGCTGCTGTGGTGAAATATCTTGGTCGCGGAAGAAAACGACACCACGCTCCGCGATAAGGAGAGCTAATTCGTCTTTCTGCTTGTCGTTTAGATTCTTGAGCTGGAGACCGATAATCTCGGTTCCAATGTGGGTTGTGAGGTGGTTGACTTCCTTGGCGACGCTGAGAAGGGCCTTTTTCTCAGGGTCTGCAAGAGAACCACGGTCGACGAATTCGCTGCTGAGATCGCTCCGCACCTTCTCGGCATCCTGAAGGTATTTGATGTTCTCTGGGATATGTGGATAGCCGTTGTTGAGGTCGATACCGGCCGCCTCTAGGCGCTGCCGAGTCCGCGTTGGGATTGGCACTTCTTTACCCATAATGATAAACCAATACGAAAATAAAAATCAATTATCTACCAAGTGTGTACTTGTGCTGGAGTAGATAGAATTAAGAGCCGGTAGCGAGTCTTTCGCAATGAAGTTTCTTTCGCAGCTGAACGACGCAAGTCGTCAGCGCAACATTTATTCGCCGCGTGAGCAGTTCCGTTGGCGTTTACTTCGACATTTAGGGGACTAGACAGCATTGGGCAGGTCCGAACTCTTTTAGCGATGCTGCTAGGGACTTCTACAGTAGGTAAGCAGTACCTGATAGAGTTAATTCTGGGGCCAGCTAATAAGTACCTATCTATGTGGGAGAACTTAGCTTAACACCGCCAATAACAAACATCACGCCCGTATGATATTTACTGTTGAAATTTGGAGGAGCGATTGTTAACGAGAATGGTGTTACGGAGAGTTCTCTAAGGCTTGTAGGCTTCGCTGTCGTGAAAACGGGGTGCATTAGTGTTAATCGGATTTATTCGGACTTGCCTGGTTCAGAAGCCTCTTCTATGTCTTGTATGTGAACTTGTCAGTACAGTTACGTTTCTGGCTCGGAATATGTCTTGGGATATACTAATAAAGTTTCTTCTTCAATTCAGTCCCCATAGAGAGAGAAGCGCCAGACCTTGACATGGTTCAATTCAACGGCCCCCACGGCAAGGTGCCCGTTAGCTACCTGCGCAACGGAGGCTACAACCCTCCAGCAGAACCCACAAAGACCTTTGAAGGTAAAACGGTGCTTGTGACGGGATGCAGCTCTGGTCTTGTGAGATAACCCCGCTAGATACTTCATCTCATCGTGAGCGAATATACACACTAACTTAGTTCTGCTTGGTAGGGGTTTGAGGCAGCGTTGAAAATCGCCAGCCTGAAACCCAAGAAATTGATACTAGGCAATCGTACACTTGCAAAAGCCGAGGTCACCAAAGCCAAAATCTTAGCTAAGGTGCCGTCGCTTGATAGCTCTATTATTGAGATCTTGCCCGTCGATTACACCTCCTTTGCATCCGTCACACAGTTCACCGAAGCGGTCAAGAAGTCGACGCAGTCTCTAGACGGCGTCATTCTCAGCGTCGGGGTGGCGCAGCTGAAATATGAGGCGGGTGAGGACGGCTGGGAGACGACTATCAAGGTCAACGTGCTCTCGGCCGCTCTGGTCGCAGTCGAGCTTCTCCCACTCCTCAAGGCGACGCCTGGCAGCGTGCTGGAGTTCGTGACCTCCATAAGCTACTGCAATGTCACGAGCGAGGATGTTGCGCCTCTTCTCGAGGACCCATCAGCCGGTGCCCTCGCGTTTTTCAACAATCCCGAACGCTGGACAACGCAGAGGGGGTACTACGAAGCGAAGATGATGCTGATGTTCGTCTTGCAGGGACTGGTCGAGTCCCTGGGTGGGAGTCAAGGACATCTTGGAGATGTCAAATCCCCGATCCTCCTAGCATGCTGTCCGGGCCAGTGCAAGACGGATCTTTATCGGAATTTCCCCTTGTTTGTGAGGATGTTCATGTACACGTTCAATTCATTCATTGCGAGGACGGCCGAGCAGGGTAGTCGAACCTTGGTGACGGGCATACTGCAGCAGGAAGAAGCCAACGGAAGGATGTGGGTGAATGACCACTTTGACGACTGGTCGCCGAGCTTGACGGAACATGAGTGGTCGACTCTGCAAAAGCGGGTATGGACCGACGTTCGGGATGTATTAAAGGAAAATAACCCCAAGTTGGAGATATAACGATTATTGAACGGCCGTAGACATTAGGTGCTACTTCGTGTCGTGGTGTGGAGTCGGCTTCTTTCCGTCTTGTAAATACTGCCTGGTAGAATCCAGCCCCAGTTTAAGCGAGAAACCGGATGTATATGTATAGTGAATAAATTGAAGAAAACGAGCCAAAAAGAAAATGAATAAATAATGAGTTGATAAGAATTAACTGCTCGAAAACAGGCAGCAAAGAGCTCACACAGGCCTTCAAATTCACTTGTGTGCTAGAACAAGATAAATATCAGTTTACATTAATAATTTGACTTAAAAAGAGGTGAAAATGATACTCCCGAAACCATGATCTTTAAAGTTCGGACATTCATGACCCAAAAAGACACTAATTTGTGCTTTTACTTTACGAGCTGTCGATAGAATTCCGCATAACCTAAGTCGCTATCCTTATTACGTATGGATCATATACCTGTAGTTAAGAAGCATCTAAATGTATACTTCGAATTAGAAGCCGTATATTGAAAGCCATCCTTTTATTCGAGAAGAGATCCCCCGATGCCTTTATGACAACATGAGCACCTGCCCTATTGCCCATGTAATTCAGATATTATACACATTCAGCGAAGCCTTCAAATTCTATTTCATTTGCTCTATAAGCTAGTTTCAAGTCATGATTAGCCTTACCGCCACACTGAGTTGCGATGAAATGAGTAGGAAGCGCGAGACGCCGAGCCCAGGAGAAGTCATCTTCTCACCTTACCCAATCACAATTCAGTCGTAACAGACTTGATCTTCACTCGCAGCCCCTTAGAATCCATCTTTGGTGAAGGCACAAAGAAGTCATGTTTAATCTCGATATCAGTAATGTCGCTCTCATAGAGCTCAAACGTGAAACGGCGGAATAGCGTCGCTAGGGTCAGATACATCTCTACATATGCCAAGCTATGGTACAATTAGTCAGCTTATATCCGCGCACCTCACTGATCTGGACTTACTTGATGCCAATGCACATCCGAGGCCCCTTCCCAAATGGGACGAAAAAGCGAGTGAGCGGCTCCCCACTGTCGGCTTTTGCGTTGTTCAGCCACCGCTCAGGGACGAAATCGTGGGGATTATGGAAGATGTTTTCGTCGTAGAGAACATCGATAGTTGTCATTGAAACTGGTGTGCCGGCAGGAATTACCCAGTCCTTGTACTTTGAGGGCCTGTCCCGGGATATGCGAGGAAGGCGGACCGAAACGCCAGTAGAGAGCCGGATCCCCTCCCGGATGCAACCTGTGAGATATGGAAGCCTTTCTAGGTATACGGCGTCCGAAATGACGGCCGGGTCAGGAATGGCTTCTTTGAGCTCAGCGTCCAGTTTCTTCAGGATGTCTGGCTTGTCGAGAAGATGGAATACTGTCGTCGTCATGGCCCAGGACACAGTCTCTAGTCCTGCGCCGATTAATTGCTGTGCTTCGCCACCCAGGCGCTTCAGTGACTTTTCTTGTGGGGGTAAATCACTCCCGAGCAGCTCGGTGAAGATGGTGGGATGCTCAGTATCAACCGGGGCTTTGCCATCCATAATGTTCTTGATTTTAAGCGCAAGATTCTTTCACGATCAGCAGGTACTAAGGCAGCTGACTACTTGGATATGACGTACCTTTTGTAGCATGAACATTTTATGTATATTGGGCGTAATCATCTTCATCACAGGCAGTGGCGTCAAACCCAATACCTACAATAGCGAAGAGTTAGAGATCAACGTAAGATCACAGTGGTCGTCAGACTCACAATAAACATGATGGGAACATGTAACCCAAGATGAGCGAATTTGCGGACCGCTTCATAGGCGGAGTGAAAGTTCTCTTCAAAGTTGATTGATTCAAGTTGGTTCCAGGAAAACCCGAAGCAATACGATGCGATCACGTCGCCAGAAAGGGCATTGAAGGCATCGTTTATGACTACGGCCTTGGAGCTATTTTTGAAAGCCGCAAGCTTTTTGCTCAGAAGATCAACTTTCTCGCGGATGACAGGCTCGAGTTTGGTAATGCTTCTTTTTGAAAACATAGGATTGAGCGGAGCTCGACGGATGGCATGGAGATCAGCCCTGACCGTCGAGGACGTCGTAGTGTTGGCGCCAAATCTGCCCGACATCCATTCATAACGCTCATAGTCTTTGTGGCGAGTATAAAGCTCATCAAAGTAGTCACTATCTTCCACGTGAAGCTCGAAAGGGTTTATGCGTATTATTGGGCCTTGGTAGACTCAGCCTCTATCATTGTAGTGATATATAGTTTCACGTACCATATTTCTTGTGCAGTTTTTGGATTTGGAAAGTAAATTGACCCCTCTTCACAACATCGTAATAGAATTCGTACCATTTTGAGATTGCCGCGAGTTTTGGTCCAGGAAACTTAGCCAGGGGGCTAAGATACAGGCGATAATATACAAGCCCAATGAGATAAGACACATAGAGCACAATGAACGTTGCCAGGAGCGCGATCGAAGGTCGTTCGAGATACGACGCGTAATCCATACTTGAATCACTGTGAAGGAATTTGACGATTGACTGAACGCGAGACAACACCTCGTGAGACAGACTCATCTATACGTCAAAGCGTCGAGATGCCGCTATGCCAGCTGAGCGTGGGACAGCTAGGGGCCACTGCGGGGCGGAATTAAGGCTGCTATAACCACTATTCGGAAGACACTATAACGGGAAAAGACCGAGCTTTTTGCGCTACCGCTCATTGCTCGTTTGAATTTGATAGATCTTGAAATGATTCATTATGACCTGTAAAGTCAATCGCCAACATTGCGTATACCAACGTACCTCTTGAAGTGAACCTCCATACAGTAGCTAGAGACGAAAAAGATGTCCAGTATTCCGACGCCTTCAACCTCGCAATGGGTGTTGGGGGCAACCTGTCTCATAGTAAGTCAAGCCATGAACATGAGCATGGATAGGAACATTTGAGTAAAGTCGCAAAAGTTGACCATATACAGGGGTACTTGGTGGCTACAACTATCTACAACAAATTCTTCCACCCACTTCGCAATGTGCCGGGGCCATTTTGGTGTGCCGTTTCCTGGCTTCCTTGGTACAAGTACTGGTTCTCGGGTTACATGCATAAGCACATGCAAAGATTGCACGAAACTTACGGTCCAGTAGTGAGATTAGGCCCGAGCGAGGTCTCTTTCATAGACCCTGCTGCCTGGAAAGACATCTATAGTTTGAAGCGATGCCGAGAGATCGAGCGTTGCCCCAAGTCTTTCCCAGCGCTTACACCAAATAGTGCCAGATTCGATCTCTTGACCGTCAGTACGAAAGACCATGCCAAGTATCGCAGAATTCTCAATCCATATTTCTCTGAGAAGACAACCAAAGAGTATGAGCCTACCATTCATCAGAACACAGATAGATTCGTCTCGCGGCTGTCCGCCCAGCAATCGAAAGTCAACATCACTCAATGGCTGCAATGGCTTACTTTCGACATGGTTGCTGACGTAGTCTGGGGCGAGCCTTTCTCATGCGTCAGCGAAGGCAAGAGCCATCCTTGCTTGGCCTTGTCCATGGACCTTGTCTCGTTCTCTTCATTCATCGTGTTCGTCGCATGGTGGCCTGACTTGAAGAACTTCCTCACCAAGTTATCTGGTGTTGAAGGCATGTTCGTCAACATGGTCCGCTCTATGTGCGCTGCGAATTTGAGCACAAAACAATCAAAAGCCAGCATCTTCTCTAAACTCACGCAAGAAGGAGACCCGCTGAACCAACCCGAACTTGACGGAAACCTTAGCGCCATCGTCATCGCAGGAAGTGAGACGACTGGTTTTATTCTGACAGCAACAAGCTACTATCTCGCGAGGAACCCAGAGTGGCATAAGAAGGTAGCGGCAGAGATTAGAGAGGCTTTCCCAACGGCAGCCGATATCAACGACGACACGCTCCGGAAATTGCCTCTTCTTCGGGCGACGATGGACGAAGTATTACGATCAACGCCTGCGGAACCCAATGGCCTAGCGAGGAGAGTAGTCGTCGACGGGGTCGACATTGCAGGCCATTACATCCCGAAAGGTGTAAGTATCCCCCCTACGTTGTATTTGTGATATCATATAGCTGACATAGGCCAGACCGCGGTCTACGTTTCGCAGTACGCCATGAATCATCACCCAGATTACTTTCATCTTCCCAATGACTTTCATCCCGAACGTTGGTTGAATGATCCTAAATTTGCCGGTGACAAATTGGAAGCTGTTCAACCATTCCTCATGGGTGTCAACGTATGCATCGGAAGAGGCCTGGCTCTCATGGAAATGAGAGTCATCCTAGCGAAAATGCTGTGGAATTTCGACTGGACTATTGAGGAGAACGATGGAGCGTCGTTTGAGACCGCGAAAGCTTGGCATGTATGGATGAAGAATCCGGTGCAGGTGAGATTACAACCGCCGACGCGTAAGGGTACAAATAACAAACTCATCAATGAGATGGTACATCCATTTCATCAACATCACTGAAACTCAATCGGACTGGATGATTGCATCAGTGTTCAGCACACATTCCAAATCAAAGAAATGCAAGTGCAGTGGTGGATTTCGGCCTGCTATTACAAGAATTACGTCATAATCTTCAAATCTGCATTTTCTACAATGACTATGTCCGCTGGTGATCTGGAAGTTATATGCGATTTGCCAAATTGGCCGTATTATTCTGCTATCCAACTCATAGCTTAAGCCATTCGTTTGATCAGTTCCTCATCATCAATGGTCACTTAAGGGAATGAACACATCTATTTAACCATGCCAGGCAATTTCTGGATATACGGGAGGAACGGCACCCGGTCCTTGTAGATAAACATGGACTTAATCTTCCCCGTCTCAGGCCCCGAAGTGACGATTCCGAAAGCTCCAATCATGGGAATCGTGACAGATGGTGAATCCGGCAGCGCCGTGAATTCCGCCGTCGAGGATCCCGAGCTGTAGATTGTGTCGTTTGTGACATCTATCTCACGTTAGCCGCGCGCTTCTTTTGATTGGTGTTGGCGACGGGTACTCACCATTCTTGAATCGTGAATGTGATGTCTTCATCGAGGGCATTATTTGCATTTGCTTCCTCAGAGTCTAGGGGGAATTGGTTAGTCTGGAGATGCAATCTTCGTACAAGGGTCTGGAGAGCATACTGAGGTGAAATCCTCAAGCCCCGCGTTTTTCTGTAAGCCACCCTGGTATTCTAGCTCTGTTGCGAAGACTTCGGAGAAGCGATCGAAGTCATACGAGTCAAGGATCTCGAACACCTACTCTACTCTTAGCAACGTTCAGCGGGGTTATAAGGATGGTATTCGAACCTTGGCGAGGAACTTCTCCGGCTCCTGGAGGGCTGAAATCTGGGCTGCCATGGCTGATCTGTAGTTTGAAGTGGTATTGAAAGTCTTCGTTTTTGATTGAGGCTTAAATCACTTGCTTCGTCGGATAGGATACTAAGTTAATAATCGTGTTAGCAATATAAAATGCCTGCTTCAATCCAATTGTGAGAATTGGCATTCAATTGATGATGCTATGCTGAATGAATTCGGACATGCCTATTAGGGAGGCTTAGGGCTCCCATTCAGGCGGTTTGTGCACTAAAATGCCGGACCTGCCCAAGAGAGGGGGGCTGTTGGTGCTGTGCTGCTCGCACCGCCAAGCCCCCAGAGAGTTGCCAGCTTGTAATTCATACTTGGTGTATTCATCGCTCACGATCACCATCTAACTTGGTGAACTTTTGACGATTGAGACCAATCTCGTGGTTGGGCAGGATCTATACAAAATGGTTGCACTGTACGAACGTCTAGGGCTCGAGAGCAATGGGCAATTGCTGCAAGTCGTAGCCATCATCTCAGTCGTCTATTACATCGCCTTGGTGACATATCGGCTGTGGTTTCATCCTCTTGCTGCGTTCCCTGGTCCCAAACTCATCGCTGCGTCAACATGGTACGAAACAATATGTGACATTGTTTATCATGACTTTCCCGAGCGGCTCAATAAATTACATCAGAAATATGGTAAGTTCCATCCGTGAACATCCGCTGGCGTTTGGGAACTGAGCAGTTTATAGGCCCTATCATCCGGGTTGGTCCCAATGAATTGCATATAAATGATGCCAATTACTTTCTGGAGGTGTTTGCAAGTGCCGCAAAGCACCGAACTGACATCATCCCACCTCGCGGCCTCGGAATGGATGGTAAGCGATCACCTAGATATCTCATGCCAAACTGTTGAATTGCAGCTCACTCAAGGCTCAGCTTCCTTGGGATCTACACCAGGTCATGAGTTACATCAAATGAGGAGAAAACCTCTTGAAAAGTTCCTCTCTCGTCAGAATGTTCAGCGCATACAATCTTGCATTCACGAGGAAATCAGGACCCTGGATCGGAAGGTCTTGGCCGCCAAAGGCACTGGAGTACCACTCCGATTGGATCATGCTTTTATGTCCTTCACTGGAGACGTTGTCGGCGAGATTGCGTGCGGTGAAAGTCCTCAGCTTTTAGATGCACCCAACTTCACCCCCGAATGGTACGTGGGATCAACCATTCTTATGTGACGGTGAGATTGCTAATAGTTGTTTAGGTATAACATGATCCGTGGTGCTGCTCGAATTATTCCTCTTCTGCGACATTTCCCCCAGGTTGGCATGTAAGTACCATCTATCCGCTAAATAGAATGTTTCCTAACGGTTTAAGCGTAACACAATGGGTGCCCGCGGACTGGGTAGCAGCAATTTTCCCCAACTCTACAGGATTCAAGATTCTCCAGTTGGTCAGTAACAGTCCGGCATCAAGATGATCCATGGGGCTTATCACTAATCGAAGTAGCTTGGCGCCACACGAGTCAAGAAAATCGCCGCCGAAGTGAAGAAAGAACAATCCGAGGAGGGTAGTTCTATGTTTCATCAGCTCCTCCGAAGTGACATTCCCGACGTGGAGAAGCATCCTGACCGTCTGGCTGATGAGGCTGTATCCTTTCTCGGTGCTGGAACTTTTCCTACAGCTGCCACGCTCATCTTCACTGCGTATAACATTCTGTCTCACCCGCAGGTTGAAGTGCGCCTTCGTAAAGAGCTCACAGGCGTCATGTCGAATTTTGACGACAAGGTGAGTATTGTTATTAGCTCGCTTTCTGTGACAATTTATGACTTGGTCGTCACAGACATTTGGTAATACGAATCGCAAATACTGACTTTAATAATTTTATAGGTACCTGACTTCGTGGATGTCGAGCAAGTTGAGTATCTAGCAGCATGCCTGAAGGAAGGTCTTAGACTCTTGCGGTTATTCCGTCGCAAAGGCCGCATCTCGATTGACGAAGATCTTGTGTATCAGAAATGGACCATTCCGAAAGGCGTAAGTACCTCTGCCGTCTAGGCTTTGGCCAGCTGCTCTAACGCGCATTCATAGACACCGGTGACCATGTCAGTCTATTCATTACACGTAGATCCTGAGGTATACCCGGACCCGTTGAAATACGACCCAGAGAGATGGTTGGGCGACAGATACAACCCTCAAATGGACCGCAACTGGAACCCGTTCCTGAAAGGTTCCAGAATATGCATTGGCATGAAGTAAGTTCTGCACTCATACTTTCCTTTGCTAGGCCAAAAGTTAAGCAATTACTCTATAGCGTCGCATGGGCTCAGATGTATCTCGTCCTGGCTACATTGTTCCGTCCCAACAAGAAGTATCGCTTAGCCCTTGGTGATTGTGATGATTCTGATATTTACCCTGTATGGGACAATGAGTTTGGTGTTGCGAAGGGCGATAGGGGACTTGTCGCGGTGGTCAATTGAGCGGCTACTGGCCAAATTATGAATTGATGCAACTGAAAGTAGCGGCTTATGCCGTCTATTCAGATTGGTTTGAGGGGAGAGCGGCGTCCAAGGGCATGGTTAAAGAAAATCTTGTTAGACGCTCTGGCCTAGACTTAATTGCTGTAAAATATACGTCATACTCGAAATTGACTAACCTAGGTTTTTTTTCACTCTGATGAGATATAATTCAACCTGACACTCGGAAAAATCGATTTGCAGACCAAATTTCATAGCACATCCAAGTCTATAGGCCCAGCCAGCTTGAACGGCGAATGGTGTTTCCATTGAGCCAATCGGCAAGGTTCCGAAGACCCCGATTAGGAAGTTGTGCTTCACAACATACATCCCTCATTCGCCAACTGGAAAAGAAAAATTCGGCTTCTCTTTCATATCACTAAAAGTAGAATACATATCATACAAGTGTTTGAAAAATAACCGAATGCGATGGATTCTCAGCCCCAGAATATGGATTCCGCTACTGCCTATTTCAGCCGTCGCCGGACTACTCGCTTTGATGCTCACCGCACTTTTTGACAGTCGAGTTATGACTGCCGATCTTACACTTGTTTTTTTTTCTTATTAAAAAAGGAAGAAAGAAAGAAAGAAAGAAAAATGCCGGAAGGAAGGCGACGGAGATCTTACAGCTAAGACTGACGGATATCCCGTCTGTCTGCTAGACTGAAGTGGTTTAGCCGCAAGTCTTGTCGTTGCTGCATTGGTTGGTTCCGGATTCATGCTACCTTTGCCTTATGAATCCTTATGTAGTAGAGGGTTAGTGAGCTGGCACTGTAAATTTGAGCAGCTCCAAGATGGTCCATCGAATGTGGAATGCATGTCGTTATTCATGTTGGGGCTTTGCGACATCTGAGGACGTGACCTGGGCAGCGTCTGTGAATAGTGACGTTTCCAAAGAGGAGTCACTGGGACCACATCATTCTATGTTTATGATCTCTAGTAACTGTTTTCGAGATGTTGCTCCACTACAAAGTTCAGACAACATGCAGTGCTATAATACTACTCTCGCCTTGATCACTGAAAGTTCTAAAGATGAAGAACTATCTGACAAGCGCACCGCGAGCAATACCTCAAATCTGCGCCATCATCTGCAGCACATCTGCCACATGATAACGTAATAAACAAGGAGAAGACAGTCATGATGCCTTATATCCACAACGCCGACCCAGACAAGAAATACAATCCCTACCTAGTTTAGTTTTCTGATCAGCAAGCTTTGAGTACCTACGTACTACTACGAAGTAGCGTGTCAATTGCGCGATGCACTGCTAGGTTTGTGTTGATCTTCTTACCTACTTGGTAACCTATAGCTTTTTGCGCTTGACGCCGACGCTCTACACGAAGACACGCCAAATAGTGCCATCCGGAACAGTAATGTGTTATCAAGTACATCAAACATCTCAAGACTGTGTCGCAATAATCGCGCCTAGTATTATTCACCACGGCGCTGTTTAGCGGCCCAAGGACATCCTTTACTTGTATACAGAAACCCAGGCGTGAGAGATAGAACTGAGGGGTAGCATACTTAGCTGTATCGGGAATGCTAAATGCGGCTAGTTAGCGCACTCTTTAGTGAACATCACCTATTTTGACGTATATAAGCCGCCGGCAGGTGGCTTTGGAGTACTGGCATCCGTTCCCGTGCATACATTTGAAGTCGAAATTAGACAAAAGTACACTACGTTGAGAGAAAACTCCCACAATTCAGAGGCTGCAAAATATTACATCATGGCTGCTTTGGTAGAACTGCCGACCATGTCCTGCTACGCCAGCAGCGTGGACGAAGCGCGCTTCATCTACAAGGAGATCTACGAAGACAAGTGCTATGACGTGGCGAACCTGAGCGAGGCCCCCTTCATAGTTGACGTGGGTGCCAACATCGGTCTGGCCTCCCTGTACATGAAGCAGAAATACCCGTCCGCTAAAATCCTCGCCTTTGAGCCGGCACCCGAGACCTACGACACGCTATGCAAGAACCTAGCCCTGCACAAGGTCTCGGGCGTCGAGACCCTGCAGTACGGGTGCGGCTCGAAGCCCGGCACAGCAAAACTCACCTTCTTTCCGAACCTGCCCGGGAACTCGACGCTGGTCCCGGCCGAGAAGCAGGAGCTGTACGAGGAGGCCGTCAAGAAGCACGGCCGCGAGGCCGCGGACAAGCGGTTCGGCGGCGCGCGCGAGGTTGATGTCAAGCTAGAACGCCTGTCGCATTTCTTAGACAGCCGCTCGGATATCAAACAGATCGACCTTCTCAAGGTCGACGTCGAGGGCGCCGAGCTCGAGGTCCTGCGCGGCCTGGACGATGCGCACTGGGCCCTCGTCCAGAACGTCGTGGTGGAGACGTGGGAGAAGTCGGGCTCCAAAGCCGAAATCGAAGCCTTGCTCAAGTCCAAGGGCTTCGAGGTCAAAACGAACGACGCGGCATGGGCGCCAAATCAGTTCTACATGCTTTATGCCCATCGGTGATTGAGACAATAGGCTGAATTAGGAAAATCATGTTATCCAGCTGGGTTGATAGCCTATGCAGCCCCAAAGACCATGTGCGCGGATGGCCTGCCTCGGCATGGTACCGACCCATCTTCAAAGTCGTCGAGTATCAGAGAGGCATTGTGAAGCAAGTTGATGACGTGTTTTATCTGAAGGAGATCCTTCTCAGACACTCCAAGCCACGTATTCAGAGCATCAGCGAGCTTATACCTCATCTTCTTAGCCGGCAAAGCCTCGCCGTACATAGCCGGAGCCCGAATTATCTAGAAACACTATTTAGCTTCCGCATTACTCCCATCAGCGCAAATTCTACCTTCGTACCATATTTGATAGGGCCGGAAGGTCCTGAGCTCATCTCCACTTGGCGTGTATTCCATGAGGTACGAAAATCCGCCCCGTTGATATCCTCCAATGCCTTGACCTTGTCACTGTAGCCATTTACACTACCGTTCGCAGTGCCATTTATCATACTATTCGTATAAACAGTTGGGTTATTATTTACACCGTGGGGACCATTTGTGGCATTCCCATTGACGTGTACAGCAGAAATCTGCTGACTGCAAATAGAGCTAGGCATCTTAGTGACAGTTTAGATCTGATATCGATAGCGATTGGCCTGGGAAGCAACAGGAATTTTGTTGCTACGGCTCTGCTCAAAGACTCCAGATATTCGGCTGTAAGTCACTAAATTCCACATTTTACAGGGAGCGATGATGTAGCTTCGGTACTTCTGCAATAGGCAGCCCCGGGTACTTGCTTTGACCAGCGATGTCCAGCATCTAGAGCACTAAAGCAATTGATGTAATACTTCTTGTTAAAATTTTGAGGATATAATCGTCCTAAATGATTACCACAACCGTTATTTTCTGTAGTTTGACAGCCACCTATCTGGTATTGACTACGTACCATCGGTCGTGGAAAGTACCTCGCCAAGATGGAGGCATATAGCGCACAACCAGGTATCCAGCAAAATAGCAGCCTTGACAAGAGCCTCCTAGACGGCGTCTTGGGGATTAGTGCTCTCGAACTTTTGCGTAATCTCAGCGTCTGGCAGGCCATCGTCTTAGCTGTCTGCCTCTTCATTAGCGTCGAAGCATTACTTACACGTCAGAGGATCACGGTGGCTGGTGCACCTGTCCTCGGCTACAAGTCATGGCTCGAACCTACTTTCTTCTTCAAGTTGAGATATGCTTGGAGCGCCCATAAAATTATCTCAAACGGTTATAAAGAGGTACGAAATCCTACGCGCTTCATAAACGCAGCCTATCGAATCAATGAGCGGCGTCTGATGTATGTGCAGTATAACCTCAACGATAAGCCATTCGTCCTACGCCGTCAGGACCACGATGTTACGATTCTCCCCAACAAATACGTGACGGAGCTTCGATCTATTCCCAACTCGAAACTCAGCCGAGGAAGAGCAAATTTCCTAGTCAGTTCCCCGTTGTGGTGCGTCTGTCTTGCTCCTCACCTACTAACATTAGCGACAGGAATGGGGAGATCGGTGGGCGATGAACACTCTTTGGAGTCACTCAGAGTGGCCTATTAAAGCTATCTCTGAGAACAAGAACGGTCAATTTAGCAGATACATTGAATCCATCCGAAAGGAGCTTGATCATGCCTGGAAAGTCGAGATGCCGCAGATGGACGGTAGGCTAACCCCACAATGTTTTTAAGGTACGCTGGGCAACATCATAGCTAACAACCAGCAGACTGGAAGGAGGTTGATCATCAACACATCATTCGCATGATCCTCGTTCGCATCATTGGCAAAATGATTGTCGGTGAAGAAGCTTGCCGCACACCCGAATGGCTTGATCTGGCCGAGAACTTTACCGAAGATTTCGTAGCAGCTTCGTTGATCATGAGATTGCTCCCGCCTGTCGTACACCGTCTCGTCACGAACATCATTCCCCAGCGGTGGAGACTGAGGAGGCGTCTTAAGCTCGCCCGCAAGATCGTCGAGCCGATTATCGCCAGACATAACGAGGTCTTGAAGAAGAGGGCTCAGGGCATCGCAGTTGAAGAGGAAGAGTGCATGATCAACTGGATTCTCAATAACGCAGATGACCAGATGCAATACGTTCTTGACCACATGCACATTATCATGCTTGTCATCCTTGTCCCTGCTGCTCACACTACTGCCATGGCTATCTCCAATATCCTGTTCGACCTGTGCATGTATCCCGAGTGGGCCCCAAAGCTCCGAGCAGAGGTTCAAGCCACCATCGATGAGCTCGGGCCAATTGGTCAAGGAACACCGGTAAAGGACTGGGTCGCCCGACTAGAAATTCTCGACAGCTTTTTCAATGAGAGTCAGAGGTTGAGTCAACCGATATCGAGTAAGTTTGAAGTCTGAAATTCATATTGTACGACTCCCATACTGACTGATCGCAGTCACCCCTAACAGATACGCTGTGGAGAGCGTCACCTTCAAAGATGGTCTTGTTGTGCCCAAGGGAGCGCTCTTAGGATTCGTCAGCATTCACAACCAGATCGATCCTGCCATTGCGCCGGAACCTGAGCGATTTGACCCCCTGCGAAGCTACAGAAAACGCCATTCTGACCCTAATGAGACCACTAAACATCTTGCGGGGATGCCAAGTCGAGAGAACTTTGCTTTCGGGTATGGCGGCCAGGCTTGTCCTGGAAGACATATTGCGGTGAGCGTAGTAAAGATGGTGACTTCAAGGTTGGTGACTGAGTATGAGTGCAAGTCGCCTCCTGGAAGAGCAGGAAAGCCTAACAATATTTATCTCTTGGAATTCATCTTCCCGGATCCAGCTGCCACGATCATGATGAAGAAGAGGCAAACAAAACAGCCTGAGAAAAGTGGAAATGGGATAGAACTAGATAATTGATACAACATATAGAGAGCGGTCCTGATTTTCTCAATGCCAATACTAAACAGCATATCACGCATGCTGGTGTATACTATTTTCAAAATTGTGTGCACGCGTAAGATATCATGCCAGCTGCCTAGCTTGGTGCGACGACGTATATCAAAGGCCGGCCCAGGCTGACTGAGATCACCCGAGCGGAATATCTTCCCAGCCTTTCAAAAGGTCAATTACCCGAGTGTCTAAGCCATCGCCTAAAAAATGACTCATTTCATTACTCGAAGTGCGTATATGTAAATCCCGAGCATTTCGCATGCGCCATTTCTCGGTGCAAAGGAACCAGGGCATAGATACATCTTGAGCATCGAACAATTATTGAAGGCATAAAATCACATGCTGAATACCATACCAGAGGACAGAGGTTTACTATGTATCCATTTCCTCCCAACTTTGTAACCACTCAGTTAGACAGAATTACCCCAACCCTCCGACCCCGCCTGGACGATCGTCTTTAGAACGATACTTCTTCTCTACGACAGATACCCAACTTAATCTTAAGATCTAATACCCTATAGCGAAGATTTGTGAGTACCGAGCCTTCCCCAAGTTCGATTTCGTATTTCATTAAATTACCGATGATTGTGATTTTGACTTCGTTCGCAGTGAAGAACCCGCCAGAGCAGGCGTACATGCCATGACCGAACGCAAGATGCTCTAGTGGCGTCGTAGTCAGCTCAACGAATTTCTGCTTATCTCTGAACACCCTGTGTAGGTTACAGGCTCAATACCCATCCTATTCATTGAGAGAAGCGTGGATCACCGTGTCTCACATTTCGCTTGCACCAACGCTGATGATACTACCTTTTTGGAGGACCGTCGTCTCTTCCATGGTCATACGACCCAATGAAGCTGTCATTTCAGTCAGTTTACAAAGCACTTCTCACCAGAAACACTGGTCCTTGACTCTATTTTCATGCGCTGACTCTTCTTGATCACCATGGCTTCATGCTGTCAAGTAAGGCATTTTGCCAGCCACCTTTGTCTAGTATCATCGCTGTCTCATCTCGCGGGAACTCGACTATTTCTGGATATTAAGCAGCTTCAGTGACCGTCTGCGTCGGAGGATCAGTGCCCAACGAGAGGCTCAGTTGCACGATCTCCGGGTCGTACGCAGCACCATTACTCTCCAGTCAAGCGCGTCGTTGTACTCGGGCGGCGGCAGACCGCGAGCGATCGAGTCTTCTCTCTCCTTTCTCCGGATCATGATAACAAGTCGCAATAACTGCCTTACGCTGTTCATGTACTCACGACTCGCTCGGTATTTCAGAAAGTAACGATTCACCGTCGACCGCGTCCGAGATGGCCTCCTTAGAGGTCCGTGAATGCGTTGGCGACGATGCCAGCGTATTCTAAGGTGACACACAATCACTCCTTACTCCTGACCAGTTCAACGCCAAGGAACACCGGGCCACCAGCCGTGCCATAAGCTGTATAGGTGTGGTAGGAAGTGAGATATGGTGGGTATGATCAAAGAAAAGCTCGCTGAGTCCTAATCTTGTCTCCTCGGCAAAGACTTCTGTGACCTTGCTGAGTTGCTTTCTCAGATGCTTTGATATTACTGTTTCTATGATCTGAATGAAATTGTCGCAGGAGACATTGGATCCAGGAAGATGAGCGAGGAAATTTTTGGCGGTTTGCTTCCGAAGGCTGGATCTCTCTCGTCGCCCCATATTTCGTTGACCATCGATGCGGGGAGGATTACGACAGACCCGGGTCGGCATCTTACGAAACCAGTCCTTTATCAACCCTCTCGCGTTTGTGATACAGTCTTAACGAACGTTTCTTGGAGAGTTCGAAGCTACCCCCCGAGTTTATCTATGGCATTTTGGGAGATGACGCCACGGTGTAAAGCCCAACAACGACCATAACGAGAATTATAGCGATACATGGAATTAGCCGCAGCGGCTGTTGATAAAAGCCTTATCAAGCTGTGAATTCGACCGTCGAGAGCAGACTGACTGGCGGGACTTCGTACCTAGGGTAGGCAATTGACAATTGTTGTTGCACGAAACACCTTCGCGAGCACTATCCGACTATATACAGGATACCTGTTTGTTCTACGCATTGTGTATCATGATAGTATCCATCTTGATAGTTGTGCAAAGATACTGGAAGCGAGAGGCAGCCAATCGTTCATTCAGAAGTAGCCAAAACTCCAAGTACGAGACACCACGAATTTTCCTCCATCCATCGAAGCGGCCTCATCGGACCGAAAAAAATGGCTCCTCCATCCACCAAGAGTCTAACATCAACTATCGTTTCGACGTATGCCAGATTTCTCATCGAAAGCTCGGATATTGGAAGCTGATATGATGCATCAGGAGGATCCAGTTCACCGGCTGCATTGTGACTGACCGCATCGATTCTTCCATGCTACCCCTCAGTGGGATCAATGAATTTACCACCAGTCCATCTTGGCTGCCCCTCTTTCACGTACTGCATACTCGTTATAAACGGTTTCCAAGCAAGATATCGAGATTTGTCATAAAACTTAGTTTGCTTTCGGAAAACAAGAAGCGAAGCCGCTATCAAACGAGCTAAGTTCTTGGGTTCAAGGTATCCTCACTAGAATAGGCCCACGCCTCACCGAAACTTGGACATTTCAACAACTCCTTAACAGGTAATCATTAGCGAGAAAACCTTTAAAAAAAGACGATGTCAGGTCAGGCTTTGTGATTGGCTAGGAACTGTTGGAATTCCATCTACATGTTACACCTATTACACCGGCTAGATCCATACCTGTTTCTCTCCTTCTCCAAGTTAGAGTCTTGCATACAATATACGAATACAGTTCTACTCTATTGCACCTAGCCTGGATACATCGTGACACATTCCTCGTTTATACGGCGTATCTATTGAGGCGTTGTGCTTTTGCCATGCAATCCATAATATCCAGATCCAATAGAACCTGGCAAATCACAATTGATGACTCATCTATCAAAACACTAGCGGCACGACGATCTGTCGAAAAACGCACATTATGTCAGGAGGCTTTATTGTCGGTTAAGAGATAGACTATACGAATTACCACTCGGCACTGCTAAATACGTCCTGGGATTGACACGAAAGGTATATGGAACCAGTTTCTGATGATCATATCCAGTGGACTCGATGACCAGAATAGGAAATTGCCGAATTCGCCTATTGGTGTATTGAAATATCGCCGTATAATCCTGACCGTAGCGTCACTTATGACCATTATCATTATCATCATCATCACGCTTTGCAGAATATTGTAATTTTCTTAGTTCAATTGAAGATAAAAGAGCTAAGCTTGAGTTACTATCTACCTCTCTATATTCTGCGAGTCATCGAAAATGTCGTTATCGGCACCTAAGGGAATCAACACCGCCAACAGCCTCAGCGGCTCAAACGGGACGAATGGCACAAACGGCATCAAGACGCGGTCACTGAGGATTCCCAACCTTTTCGCCGGTATCCTAGGAGGCGACCCCCCAAGGAATCCTCACGACGAGTCTATCGCGCCTCTGTCCGAGGCGTGGACGAAAGGGTAAGCGGTTTTTACGCATATTAGAATCCTTCTTGTTATGAGAATAACCTGGCCAACCAATATTGTTAAAACTTAGGCTTGTGAATATGGACCCCAAGATGGGCAAGATCCTAACAAAAGCGAATTTTGCCTATCTTATAAGTCTCTCTGCACCTGACGCTGATCCGGAGGCGTTCCGGATGGGTGTCGATTGGTGCATCTGGGTCAGTTCCACCCACGCTAGCCTAAGACAGGAATAAATCCATGGCGCAACACGTTTGAATAGACTGACTGTTTGGAGGGGAAAAGGCTTTCGTATTCGACGACCGTATGTTTTCTTTTTTTTTGACCCAAAAAAAGAATCAGCTCTATCTTGAAATCCTGTTACTAACGATGAGGCAGAGTTCGATGAAGGCTGGATGCGAGATAGGACCATTGAGTCAGCAGAGGAGATGATCGAGTCGCTGGCAATCATGGACGACACATACCCACCCGTGGATCCAAAGAAGTACCCGCTCAGATATATGTTCCAAACCACCTGGCAGCGGTTTCAAGAGGTAAGAAAGTTTGCTGAAGGAGCTCGTTCCCGGTCATGGTTAGGTGGAAATATAATTATGGAGAGATAGACTAACATGAAGTTCCCCTGCTAGAGAAACCCTGCACCAGGTACGTATATAGACCTAATTCATGGCTTCGGGACCGAAAACAGGGGTTAACACCAGAGCCCGTCGGAAGATCTCCAGCAGCGGTGGAAAGAGACCCACCGGAAGTGCCTTTTTGCGATACTGCAGCAGGTCTATCTAGCGCAGATGAAGATCGGCGTCGACGTCGCTATCCCGGATTACATGGCATGCAGACGGCAGTCAATTGGGAGCTACTGCTTATTTACCCTCGTGAGGTTAGTTGTTCCCTCGCTTAACGCTTCTCTTTGTACACGTAAGAGACAATGACGTTGAGGCGGTTCCACAATTTTGATCCTAAATCTCATCCTCCTGTCCTCGGTGATACTCTTTTCCATCAGAGCTAACGCAGTAGCGAGACGAGCAGGTGGGCGCACGGTATCAAAGTGAGTCAAGATATCCTGGACCACCCATCCCTGGTCGTCTGCGAACGCACAGCGTCGGATCTGACATGGCTGTAAGTTACCAGAAGTAGCTAGCCACGCCCCCCGCAACCCTTTTTTGCCGAATGCGAGTGTGCGACCCTGCTAACGGTACCTGTGCACTAACCTAGCATCAATGATGTGCTGTCGTACAAGAAAGATTTGGTAAGCACCTTAAATCCAAACTCACTCACTTAGCTTATCGCTTAGTTATCTAACACATGCCAACCTAGGCTTTTGGTGTCGAACACAACATCATCTGCCTGTACAAGCGCCAGGGCTTCTCGGAGCAGGAGGCCATGGACAAGACGGGCGACCTGATGGTCGAGTGCCAGAGGGAGTGGGACGATGCCATCAAGAAGCTACCGTCATGGGGCGAGGAGACGGATAAGGAGGTACAGCGGTACATTGACGCATGCAGAGACGTAGCGAGGGCAAATATGCTTTGGAGGTATGCCGTCCACCTGTCTACCGTTGAGAGACGATGAAATTGAATACTGACTTGTGTTTTCAATTTTGCAGCTTCAAGAGTGGTCGGTACCTGAATGCTGAAGAGGCGACATTAGTACGCAAGACGAGTATCATGAATGTGCAATAGAGATGTCGGAGTTAGTTCACGGATGTAAGATACAGATTATGCTGTACTGCAGCGGCGCATGTGTTTCATCGTTAGTTGCATTAGAATAAAGATAAGAGACACTCATGCGCAATTGTATTGTTATAGTATATAAATTTCTCACTCTATGGGTACTAATTTCTGCGGTACTGTTTGGCCCAGAGCTCGGACGATCCATTCATAATCCGGATGGTGAGTTTTCACAACCGCCTCAAGGCGCGCGATGAGGTTCCGCAACCTTGTGACCCGGATCCTGATTAGTGATTTAATAACCACCATCTCGTCTTGATCATCCAAGCGCCATACGCCGGCGTTAACGCGTTGCACGCTCGTCCATGACCCGTCCGTCGCTTCTGAACACGATCTCTTCCGGCTCCGGTGCTGACCGTCGGACGCTATCGTGGCGCTCAGATCTATGATCGCCGCAATCATCTCCCGACACATCGACACGACCAGCATGATATAATCTGATCGTAGGGTGCAGATTAAGCATTCGAGTAAATCCCCGCAACTCGCGAGCATGTCTTTCTGGCATTGTAGCGTGTCGTCTACGCTCACCGCCGATCCAGTGTCTGCGCTGGTCACCCACACCAGTTTCACCTGCATTGCTTCGTTGGCGCTCATAACTCTCTCTAGACAGCGACATGATACGGTGCGAGTGTGTGGTGAGCCCGGCTCGCGTTGTTCGACTCTGGACTGTTCTGATGGTATGGCTTGAGATGATGGAATATTGGACAGTTGAGCCAAGGGAGGTGGGCGGGGAGCCATGACTGGACTGGGCTTCCAGCCAACTGACCCCGAGGAGGCGCTGGGAGTGTGTTGCCCTGACGGGTACGGGGCCATTGGTATGTCGTCCCCGGGGCTTTCGATGCCATCGTGGAGAGGACTGGGAGGTGTTAGGTGAGAAGGAGCCGAGGTGTGCATGGGTGTAAATCCTGTTGCGTCAAGATGACAATCGGTCATATCGTTCGAAGTAAGATACATCGGTGTATCGCATCCGTTCACTGGGGTAAAAGTTAGTTTCTTGGAGAGAAATCTATATGGGGAGAGGCAACTTACCGCCATCATGTGGTATATCTAAGAAGTCAAGGTTGATATCCCCATCAAAGAACTCTGAGACCGAGAACCCAGAGAGGGATGCGACGCTGGTAGCTGTTGATGACCCGGCCACTGTCCCTTGGGTCGGAAGAGCTGGCGTGATTTCTGGGAAAGACCCTGCTGTTCGGCCGCCAAATGGACTAGACGGACTGGTGTGTGACACCGGTTCTGGCGTTGAGCTTGTGTTGTTGGTGGGCGACAGGGCCCGAAGTTCGTGCTTGGAACGCGAGAGCCGTCTGGAGGATGACGGAGATGAAGGTGTATTTTTCTTTGCGTTCGTGCTGCGGTACGAGCATTCCAGGCCCTGTTTCAAACATTTTGCGCAGCTATCTCCTTCTATTAGACATTTCAACTGTGAGACGGTGAGTCAGTATTGGGAAAAGAACGTTATAGACGGCATGTGAGCTCACCTTCTTCAGCTTGCAGAATGCGCAAGCTCGCGGTTTCTTCCCTTTATCCTTCTCAGATGGTAAGCACGAGGACTGCACCACGTAGGCAGACTCGCCCGTGTTTGACCGTCTAGCCTTTAGTGTTTGAAACATTGTGTTTTATATAAGACAACCGATTGAAGATAAGATTATAAAAGACCTGCGCCACACGAAAGTCAAATATATCGAGCTGTTACATGTACACAGACGCTTAAAGTGATTCCTATCCTAGAATAACCTGATAAGTGTCTGTTTAACTTTAGTGCCTAAAGTGGCGCTTCAAATGAACATGAATAAAGGACATAGGATTCCTCATACACATACATCTAAAGAGCTATTAGTAGTATGTAGACTTGAGGTTTCACAGGAATAGTAAAGGTTAATGCGACGTTAACAAGTGGGTACTTACAGGGAATATTCGTATAAGTCACAATAAGCTCTCAGCTTCAAGGCTATCTTTAAGCGTCCCTTCGCTATAAACTTCTTTAACCTACCTCGTCACCCTATCTTTAACAACACGTCGGTACTTGAGAGTCTACTAAACGGTACACCGCATAGCTCTAGCTTTAGATTCGCGGAGTTCCGCAGGCTAGCACTACCCCTCGGCTCCCGGTTAGCCCTTCACTGGTCCCCCGGCCATAGAGAAGTACTAGGAAACGAAACGGCAAACCGTATAACCGGCGCCCTCTCCTGCCAAGAGCTACCCCTGCGACACCCGTCCCGCAGCACGCGTCCTTCATACGCATACATCCTGTAGAAAACGAAAGAAAAAGCATATAAAAAAACAAACCAATAGTGGCTCTAGAATAGGCCTGAGTCGTGTCAAGCCTGGGGCATCGGCTGGCCAAAAAGATAAAAGGACCTCCCTGAACTAGAACTCCCACACGAATCACTCCGACAACTCATCGCCGAAAGGTCGGGACATGGGTATTTCGCCACTTACCACAGGAGGTTTGGCCACTCAGAAAAACGGATCAGCTCCTACGCATACGAAAAGGAAGTAGATTGAAGACATATTTTTACGTGCCCTAAACAACACGATAATATCCCGCGTAGTTTTCACCGGCTATCTAACAGAAACATCAAAAAAGTTTTATTAAACATAAAGGCCGCGAAAAAGTTCTTTACATTCTAGAACAAAAAAATAAACCTGTAAAATTTTATAAATGAGCTTAGAACTTACTCAGAGTGCTTAAACATCCTACTCTTTCATTTGTTAACAATAGCGGGGCTCCCGCCGTTTACCTGAACATAAATCTTTTCAGGTCACATAAAGGACCTAGACCGGTTAAACGCCAAGGCCTCGGCGCCGGGACTGCTGTATAATTAGTTTAAGTACCTAAGGTAGACGTTAATAGACTCCTCCTCCTCCTCCACCTTATCTAGAAATGGCGCGAGTCTGTAGGATAATAATCGTGTGGCCCCGCACTAAGGGCAGGGAATATTTGGTGGGATATTCGGCTGCCAAGTGCTGCCGAGAAAGGATTTCTGACTAAGTCTCACAAACTATACCAAGAATACTAGCACAGAATGCTAGGGGTAGTGAGGCAATATTGAGTCTGTATATTATCATGCCCTCTCGAAAGGAGGAAAAGGTGGGCATGCGCCGCAGGCGCCAGCCTTAACCTTTTCCTAAAGGTCTTATCTAATCTACAGATCCAGCCACCACAGCCACGTTGTGGCTGTGGACCCTCCTCCGGAGGGACCCCCTCTAGCTTCCTATATCATATACTTACGGAGCCCTGAATACTTCAGTTCAAAGTATTGCTGGATCTTTTATGGTCCATTGCCATAGTGGTTAACAGGGCAGCCTCCGCGTGACAATATTATAATATAATATTTTTTATATAAATAATTAATTAATATATTTAAAGTTATTATAAACTTTATAATATGATATATTTTTTATTATTACGATTTTATGTTTGATGTGTGACTAGTTGGTTAGTCCCTCGGTTCTTACCATCATGTTAATAACATCTTGATAATGGCTCATGTTCTGAATCAGCATTCTGATGGATGTCTACTTTCGTGACCGATAATCAAATTCCATTACATCAATATTTCTGCCAAACCCTGCTGCCTTTATTTCTCCTCTTTGCGTGCTACATAGCATCTTGACAGGATACCTCAGCAACAACTGCATTCGGAAGTGTTCGTAAAAATGGACTCTCTCGTCAATATAACCAACAGCCCACTCTTCATCGCCGTTCCCGGTTTCCAGAAGATCCTGCACGTCCTGAGCTTATATCACAATGAGCTAAAAATCGGCGTCATTGGATCCCGATGCCGAGAAGCTCATCTCTGTGCTGACCGTAAGATTACCGCATCCTATGGACAGCACCCACGCTCGTATGGCTGTCGCCGCGGTTCTACCACACCCTTGTGTCCACGGCATTTAGTAGGGCGTACCATGTGCCGTACAGCCTGTTTGCGTTTCATGTCTTCGTCTCCTTTGTCGAGCTCGTCAAGTACAATGGGCAGGTCTGGCTGACGAACGGCGCAAAGCAGACAACGTCGCAGCTTGGCATCGTCCTGTGCATCTTACAATGCTGGACAAGCTTATATATCACCTCTCAGCACCATCTCCTCCCCAAGGCTGCCATGGAGGCGACGCGCGCCACGTTTCACTGCATGTCGCTACAGCGGCTTATTGCGACCGGCATGGCTGTGTATACGGGTACGCCGTATTGACTTACGGCGAGCGTCATGCTGTTCAACAGTTTTATCTAAGCCCACGTCATCATCAGCAGTCGTATTGGAAACATGTCACATAGCAGAGGTACGTCGTGGGGATCGTAGGAAGTCACTTACTCGGGTTGTACAATGGTGACTATCTCCACGGTACTGTGTTCTAATGTGGTGCCTGCTCAATATCGACGGGTGGGCTAAGGGACGGGACAAGTAAGTGAACCGCCAAATGTAATGTTGTCGCAGTTACTAATGCTCGTTAGCTACGGGCTCGTCTTTGAGGTATCTTGGACTCGCTACTCAGCCTGGGTGGTACGAGAAGATGACGGCGAAAAAGTCGTGAATGCTTACAGATTCACGAACAGGAAAGCGATATTTTTTCCTGTAGAATAAAGTGGCAACTCAGATATATATTTCTACTTACTTCATTGATATGATTGTCAAGCAGTTTTGTCGGTACACCAATTTGTGTATAAAGGGACGAACCTGGTATCGCACAAGCCATATTAGTCACAAAAGACAAGATCACCATTGCTACTCTTTCATTACGTGTGGAATTTTACATACTATGGTCAAACGATCGCAGAGGAGAACATATCATGATTGAATGAATCCGTCTCACAAATTAGACATAACTAATTTGAGCATCGTGGGGGAGTTTAGAATCGCATTAAGATTTAATGACTAAGGTTTCTTTTTCCCAATCAATGTTTTATTTTTTTTGAAACGCAGAACGGCATCTTCAGGGCTCAAAACAAAGTTCTGTAATTATCCTCGCAGATTCGACTCTGCCACCACTCTTACGACACACCTCTCCAATCTGAGCAGCCTTCTTCCTCATAAGATCATTATCTCCCGGCTTCTTGCCGACAGTCTTCAACAGTGCCGCGCCAAACTCTTCCCCATCAACTAAATTAGGAGCTACATAATTCTCATTGTCGACAGGACAGCTATAGCCTATCTCGCGGTTTCCATAAACCCCTATTCCGAGATACTCAACACGAGTAGCATAGTCGAATGTATCATACCACATTGCGAGCACAACTTGCGGCACACCAGCCCTAGGTCAAGTCAGCATCACATCTTATAAGGAGGTGGGAAAGAAATTCTACCAGGTCGCCTCGAAATAAGAATTGGCTCCTCCGTGATGCACCGAGCACACGATGTGGCCGCTTTTCAAGATCGCCACGGGATCGGCTTTTAACCAGTTCTCAATTCGGACTCTCCCGGCTTCCAATTCCTTTCCAAGAATTGTCTTTAGGTTCTCCTGGCCACCTTTTTGTGATGCCGCCTCTGGTTTTAGTTTCCACAGCACCTGTATATCAGCTCTCGTCTCTAGGAGAATACGCAGACCGATGGCTAGGTTTTTCACCGTTTCGGGATAGGCTTCGAAGTGTGTCCCTAACGACACGAGGACCGTTGGCTTCTTTTCGAGCCAGCTGAGGAGTTCTGGGTCACTCTCCTCAATTGGTGGCGCGGCGACAAGAATCGGCCCGCAATTATGTACGTTGGGGGGAAGGTTCAACGGGAGATCGGCTTCTGCAATTGATGGAGTGATGTGAGGGCAGGATGCGAAGCTTCCCAACGTGCCCTCAATCCCGTGGGCCTGTCTCGCTTTATTCAGGGCCTGGACTTGAGGATGTGAAAGACATTTCTTTGAAACCCAGTAGCAGTATATATTTTCTAGGATTGAATTCCAAGGCACCGGATATGTGAAACCTGTCGAAAATCTACGAAACTCAGTATCAATCCTGGAGAATAACTTCTTCCCCGCATGGAAAAGATCACGGTATAGGGTGGACTGAGAACTTACGCAGGATACTTCCAGTATGCAGCAAGCCATGGTTGCTGCGGTATCACGCTGTCGGCCACAGTCCAGGGATGCATTATAGCATATTTCTGTTTCAGTGTCCGAGCCATATCATGTATAGGGACAAGGATTGGATCTATCACCACCAGAGCAGGTTTCAACTGCCTGGTCAGATCGGCAGACCAATCAAACAGTGAAAGATACTGCTCCGGTTCCATGATAGCGAGAGCTTTGAGTGTCAACAACGCAACTCGTCCTGCGCCATTGCGACCGGGAGGATGAGGCACATCGGCCTTCTTCCTATCTTTGTTTTGCGCCGTCCATGCACCGAAACCGGGGAATTCGGCAAGGTTGTGGAATATTATGGGCGAAAGCGGCTGATTGGGATTCTCGTCTTTGACTTTTTGAATGAGACTGTCGAGGCGGGGTTGCAAGGGCGCAAAGGACGCGATATGAATGTCCACCTTGTTCTGCGACAGAAGCTCGTAAATGGTCGCTAGAAAAACATTGACGTAGCCAAAGTCGCTGATTGTGAAGAAGAGAAGCGAGGGACGTTCTGCCATGTTGTTCGACGTTGCGCCCGGCGTAGAGTTCTCAGAGGACTCGGTCACTTGAGTTTGCCAGTCAGGAGGGTACAGAATCATCCTAGCCACCTACCGAGATTCCTAGTACTAGTTTGATCGACAGGTAGAGAAGTTCTAACGCCAATATACACTCATTCATCTGTACAGATAGTGTCTATATAGGAAGCTCTGCTTGTTGTGGCATAGATTCGCGCCATATCAAAAATATGCTAAATCGCGGCTACTGAACTCGGCAATAGCCGAATGGAATTTTTTATGCTTTCTTGCATAATCCTATCACCACTTGGAGCATATGCGCTGCATTACCGCGTTGAAAAGGACTCTGGAACACCGGATAGTCACCCGTTTCTCACAATGCAATGCTATCGCAAGAACTACTATTACATTTAAGATAACATACTAACCTACATGCACTGGCCTCGCGGTCACTTTGCCGCTACTTATGTATCCCGGTGCCCGGGGGCTGTGAGATGGTGCTTCCTTAAGTGGAAGGGCCGAGTAGGGCGAACTATCGTGATGCTAGTGATAATCTGCCAAGCGGTCAGGGTCTATTACTCTAAGAAGTACATTTCTCTGGAATTATCAGCACTGATACCCTGAATAGTGATATACCTGGTACCAGCCGTGTAGTTTAGCCTAGCTTTACCACCCGCGACTTTGTTGTTTACAAGCTTTATGTTTTCTGGATTTACTATTTCTATTTTAAATCTGCCTGCCACATACTGTCATTTTTATCACTTATAGTACCCTCATACAATAACATTCAATAACATAATATGGCTGTTGAGAAGAATCCTAGAGCCAAGGTGGCTTTCATCACTGGTAGGACGACTCATCAACCGTTTCCCCTTTACAATACTAACGGGATCTAGGCATCACCGGTCAAGATGGATCCTACTTGACTGAGATTTTACTCGACAAAGGCTACAGGGTTCATGGTCTTGTTCGTCCATCATCACACCGACGTCAGGCGTTAAATCACCCCCTGCGCGACAACGTGACTCTTCACTATGGAGACATGACAGACTCGGGAACACTACTTCAGATCCTGAGCAACATCACAGTCGACGAGGTCTACCATCTTGCCGCGCAATCTCACGTCGCTGTCTCCTTCGAGAATCCACTGTCGACATGCGATATCAACGCACTGGGGACGCTACGGCTACTTGAAGTTTTGAGGATCCTTGGGCTGGAGAAGAAAGTCAAATTCTACAGTGTAAGGATCCATACATTTGGGCACAATGGGACCGAGAACTAACCATTTGCCAGGCCGTCACTTCGGAGCTCTTCGGGAACGATGCGCCGGCCCCGCAAACGGAGGAGACACCGTTTGCACCAGTCTCACCATACGCCGTGGCCAAGCAGTTCCAATTTGGTATTACTGCTAACTTCCGGGAGGCATACGGCTTCCATGCCTCTAATGGCATCTTATTCAACCACGAGTCACCTAGACGAGGCAAGTGAAAACTTTTTTAATATTCCTAACAAGCCTAGGAGAGTATCACTAATTTCAATAAAGGAACGACTTTCGTCACGCGCAAGATCACTTCACAGGTTGCATTGATTGCCTGCGGCCTCTCAGAAGGATTCGAGCTCGGTAATCTCAGCGCGACCAGAGACTGGGGTCACGCCAGAGACTACATGGAGGGTGTGTGGATGATGCTACAACAGCCCGAGGGCGGAGACTACGTTTTGGCCACAGGGAAAGCCTCCAGCGTAAGGGACTTCGTTGAAGCTGCGTTTAAAGTCATTGGGACTAAGATTGAGTGAGCCCCCCCATTTGTTTCTTACAGTGCGAAGCCTAATACAGTCTTAGATGGTCGGGCGAAGGTGTTTCAGAGGTTGGCACTGATCCTAAAACTGGAAAGGTCCGCGTCAGAGTGAATCCCACGTTCTACCGGCCGGTCGAGAATCAAGATCTGCTCGGCTCAGCAGCGAAGGCCAAGAAGGCATTTGGCTGGGAGCCGCGGTACACTCTTGAATCTCTGGTAGAGGAGATGGTCCTCTCGGATATCGACCTAGTAAAGCGCGGCAGAATCTTCCAGGACACGTACCTGGATTGGCTGGTGGATGGATCAGAGCCAACAGAAACCTTGGGCGTCGACAGCGGTAAGACCAGCGGCAAAGGTTCCGACTGGTCCGTAGCAGGATCAGACAATACTGAAAACACAGATCCCGGCGAGTCAGAAAAGGATTTGGGCGCCGCCAAAGGCAGATTAAGTGTTGGGTTAAATGATGTAGTCAAAGGAACGTCGTTGAATAACGTCGAGATAAACGGCAATTCTATGAGTATACCTCCTTTGACTGTCTAGTCGCCACAGAACGACGCCCAGTCATTGTAAATATACTAGAGATACTTATATTTTAAGTAAGGCAGGCGATCTCTAAAGGCTATAGAATCGACTCGTGCGGTCATAACGACAATTAAACTTACATGTCTAGCCGGTCGTACGACATGCCCTCGACCTTCTTAAACTGCCTCTTGGCCGCGGCTACGAGCGCCATCGACAGGTCGGCGAAGACGTACTCGAACTCGATGCCCTGCTTCTGCAACCGCTCAACGACGTGGCGGGTCTTGCCGCCCGTGCCCATGCCGATCTCGAGGATCCGGAACTTGCCCCTGCCTGAATCGTCCGACAACGCCTTGACTAGGAAGTCGTCAAGATCAGCGTCGGTGTCCGCAGTAGTGTCCAGAACTCGTACATATTATTAAGAAGCTTCTTATTCTTCGCGTTGCCGAAGATCAGGTGCACGCCGTCTACGTCGCCGGCCAGACAGCCGACCAGCTGGGATCCGACGACCCTTACTAGCTTCTTCGTGACGGCGTGCTGTAGGAAAAGGCTAATGATCTCTTGATATATCGTCTCGGCGGGCTTGGGATCTATGAGGTTTTCTGTTCGGACGAAACCTCCGTCTTTCGACGAGAACACTTTCCCTTCTTTAAGCACCTCGTGAAACCGTCGCAAGAGTTGCTTGTGTTGTGATAATGCCTTAGCTTCAGGCACTGTGTCACCGGGGCTGAGTCTCTGTAACGCGCAGCCATTCTTGGTGAAGGCTTCTACAATATACGCCTGCACCAGCCGAGCTTGGTGGTTTTGCCGGCCTCGTCGTACCTAAGCCTAGTTGCCTCGAAGGCACTAGCTGCGGAGAAGATTGTAGGACGCTCTACGTTGGCGGAACTCGCTCCAGATTTTCGAGACGTGGCCATCTTCGCGACACTGTAATGTTTACCTAGAGAGCTGTCTTGAGATCAATGACCAATACTAGTGGGGATGAATTGGGCGCTTGAAGTTGGAATTGCGGGGTATTGGGCTAAAAGATTACTTCGAAAACAAGAATTCGGGTATGGAAATAGCCGCACAAGATGGAATGATGTGCGCAGAGAGAGCACCGTAAATAAAGCAAATGCGTGAACAAACTCTTTTTCCCTTACTGTTGATAATGACCTGGGTACTTTTGTCTCAGACCCGAATTCTGAGAAAACCGAGGTCTTAGTGGCTTATCCTGGCTTATCCGAACCAATGGGAATTGTTAACGGGCGCCCCGCTTTCTTGAAGAGGCAATATCTTGTTAACACTACCTAGTACTACGTACTTACCTCCTAGGTAGATTCTCACATTGCGGCAAACACTACAAAATTGACAATCGAGGTTTCGCCTAGGTCGTAATTCTATTGTTATTCCAGCTGTCGCTGAATCACCCGCGTATAATGTTTAATTATCTTAAAAATGTACAAATTAAATGCGCAATACTATACAAAAGTAGCCATTAATGTCCCGCATCACATCCTATCAAACTCCTCTTGAATTTTGTCCCAATGGTCATGTCGCAGACGGCTGCTCAACCACCAATCACCGCTATTAGTCCTGCCTAGAATCGCTGTAGCATTTCGTAACGCCCACTTCGATTCCATCCCCGTACTGCTCAGGAATACCGGAAGCCCTCGGTTCGGATCTTTTGTTTGGCTGTCTTGACCGACAATCGCAGGCGAAAAGTCCATCTGGAAGAGCCTCCCACGATAGCAGTTGGTGAAGACGCAAAGCAGCATGTCCGGGTCTCCATATAACGGTAGATGGCCGGTTTTGGCCTTACTCTCTCGGAACGCAGCATCCTGTGCTTGGAGCTGTTCTATCGTGCGATGAACTTGGATAGAATTGCGTACTTTACTGGCGAGTAGGCCTAGAGGGTAACCGGGGCTGAGATATTGGCGTGCAGGTGTGAAGTCGGACGCGGAGTAGGCCGCGTTTCCAAAGTACGAGACATTCAGACTGGGCAAGAGGCCCATTTTGGCGAGGATGTCGCGCGAGTCGAATCTGTTCATCAGACAGACCGACCGATTGGGGGGATAATTCATGCTCTTGACTATAAGCCGTGTCCACCACGCGCAGAGAACGTCGCTGTCTGAGACAAAGGCTTTGGAAGGATCATCGACTTTCTGCGCCGCGGCCAACTCCTGCCTCGCCGACGCAGACAATTTCTCAACGAATTTGCCGGGAAGGGTTAAAAAGCGCAAGCTAGCTTGCGGATACCAGAAGCGATCCCACATACCACGGATAACGAATTTGAAGAAACCCCACCCCTTAACTACCCGGTCGGCGAAGATATATTTGGGAGGCGTTTTTCCCTGTTGCAGGTTTTCCAAGGGGTCTTTGTCTTTGTACCCGATGTAGGGCGCAATTTCGTCGTCTTTGCCATGGAGCACGGACAACCATGCCTTGTAGAATGCTATTAACCCTAGAAAGTCCGTGAGTGTGTGAAGCAGCGTAACAGTGATAACCGTAGCGTCTTCGAAATTGATGACATGGATTGCAAGCTGGGGAATGTCATTGTACAGCCAGTCGTCGAATGCCTCTGGTGTTTTGTGAGAGCGCATATAAGGTCGGAATGAGGCTGACGATTCTTTGAACATCGTGGGCTTCTCGGCATTGGCATTGGCTTTGGGAATATTGCAAAGAACAGGATGCTCGTCGATGGACATGTCATGCTTGTCCGTGGTGAATAGAAAGAGTGGCCGCTCCTCAGTGAATTCTGCTGGTAAATGGTATTCCAGCCTACCCTTCTTCTATCCTACTCATCAGCAACCGGTCACAGAATTGTGTTTAGCCTACTGGAGAAGACATACTGTGCGTCTCAACCTAGCTCCAAGTTGTCGCCATCCATCTTTCTGGAGGAGCTTGTCCGCAGCAGCACGGAGGATCTCTGTATCCATTACATCCCGAAAAATGAGAGTAAAGTCAAAAGATACCGGGTAGAGCTCGTCTACGAACCGTAGCGGAGTCACGTCATCGGTGGGCACAGTTGACGGAGGCGCCCGCTTCGCGGAGAAGAGTCCCATTAGGCCTAGTAATGGGAATGACTTGAGAAGATAAGATAAAAGCGAGAAAGAATAGATTGGCAGGGAAAAAAGGAAGAATACACCTAGGGAATAGGCCCAAAAACGACGAGATGATGGGAAGATTGACGTATTCTTGATAATGTCTATTTATAGCATTATCGGTAATTCCTAGTTTGTACATTCCATGTGTGCTAACCTGACCCCTGATAAACGGACCGTTGTTAGGTGTTCTGGGCGCGCCAACTCATGGCCCACCGCGCAAGAAGTATCTCGTCTCCAGATAGTCTGTAGTCTGTACATCTGTACTTACACCAACAACTTCAGTGAGAGAGCCATCTTCTGGCTCGTGCGCTGAGCCTTGTCGAGCGCGGTACTTGCCAAAGTCTGGTTCGCCGGGGTATAGGTCAGTAATGGTAGCCTGGCAAGATGTCTTAAATGTGGCACCTGACGGTGGGCCAGCAGTGCCACATCCGCCAAACGAAGAACATGAATATGCAATAAGACTTAGGAGATAAATGTCTTAGCATGGCCCGGTGTGATTATAACGAAGTAAGTCACTAAGTCCCTTATAAATATAAGCCTAACTAGCACAGAATGCTAGAGGTAGTGAGGCAATATTGAGTCTGTATATTATGATACCCTCTAAAAGGGAGGAAAAGTGTTGCACTGGGCACACGAACGAAGGCAGGGCTCCGCGGCAAATATGCTGTATTTGTACGAAAAATCTAAGCTGAAGAAAAAAGAAGAAAAGAAACTACTCTACAGAATTACACACAGGTATAAGTATTCGCGTGCGCGCGCAGCGCAGTGAATACAGGCGGCCAAAGCCGGCAGTGTGAATGGCAGTATGGTGGGGCTGGTGTGGGGCACAGCCACCACACAAGCCACCATGCTGTCACTATAATTATGTAGATAATGGGCATAAACTGTGCAAAGGTAGAAATCGATGGTGACTTATTCAATGTGAGAGTTTATGTATCTACACACCGGTTGTGTTGTCCATGCAGCATTGGATATTGAAGTACCTCTATCCATTATACCTATGTGAATGCTCACAATAGTCTTCAATTCATATTCTGCCACTTCTCAACACATCCACATTTACATGTACAATAGTTGTTACGGTAGACCCTTACCCAGCAGACAGTCAAAGAATTTGTGATAGCATAGTGCGTCATTCTGATGTGGATATTGTGACAAGGGCTTTACTCAAGGGCTTGGAACAGGAATATGCTCTATTCAACTAATAATCTTCTTTGGATGTAAAGGGTCCTTAAGGTCTAAGTTTCCTTTTCGCGGGCACGCGCTTTTCGCAATTACTTATACCCAGGAATCTAGGGACGAACATGTTTACCACTTGACCTAATCCAGACTGCGATATCGGGGGTGGCTTTGCCAGGTCTTGCCGGGTTCATGGCAGCTGTAGCCGTGTGACAGATATTCATTGCTTGACCAAGATCTGTCCTATCCGGCGAATGACCGAAGTAAATCAAAAGCGTATAATCATACATCTATTATTCGGTGTCGACAGTGCTATTGTATAATCTGTTCAGATTTGTCTATATCTAATAAGTCTTCTTCTATCAAAAAATTACCCAGACTGCGCCAATCCGATTCCATGCTTCGACAATATACCATAGCAAGACAAACACAGTGCACATCAAATCCCTATTTCTCTGATTTTAGTCCAATGGGATGAGCTCAGGCAGTCGCCCCCACGTAGGGCTCATCAGCCGATGCATATTTTAACACGGGGGCAAGCCTCATAGTCGGCACTGCGACGTATCGGATAGTGAATCGCTAGAACCAGTCTCGCACGGCAAGAAACCTCGAACAGATGTAGAACCATGTACTAGCTCAAGCCTGCAGCCGGGTTTACAGCGCAGAAGCGCGTAGGTCCTTCTTTATGAACGGCATTCGTTCGACGCAGTAGCGACTGAATAGCGTGTCCACGGCCGCTTGACTCGGGTTGCTGTTTTTGTTTTGTTTTTTGGGGGGGGGGCTCTTTCACCATCTCGTGCAGACCGTTACAGATCTCTACGACATCTTGGATGCTGTTGTTTAATCTTAGTCCAGCGTTTGGTGTGAATCTGTGACAAGAGTCTCCGACGAGAACGATTTGCCCTTGGCCAAAGTTCAATCCCCTCGGCCAGATTTGCTATGCTTGCGCTGGTATGGTTCGGGTAGACGTGCTTGAACTTTATTTAGTGTTTCGGAGACCGGGTAGTCTGCAAACGCGTTGGCAAATTGTACCATATCTTTTCAGAGTAATCGACTCGCTCTCGGGTTGGCGTCTCGAGCTTCCTATAACAAATAATCATGGCCGATTCCTTGCCTACTATGAGGGCAAGCGTGCGATTGGTATCTTGTGTCTCGCCTCCAAGGCCTGGAGGCGTGCTGTCTAGTCGGTTGACCGTACACTATAGCATGCGATATGTTGCTTTATATGGCTGTAAGTCGTCGCATTCGGACGCCTGGCCTACGCGTATCATGGCTTGTCTCAATTGCTCTCTTGTTTGGCTACGAACTCCGTCCACCTTTATCACGATGTTTCTACTATAGCTACTACCATCTGCGCAGCACAATAATACCATTTCCTTATCCTGATCTATCTTGACTACTTTCTTTTGAGTAAAAACTTTTTTCTTGGCCTCTGGGGACGAGCCTTCGTACATGATTTTCACTAACTCGGGCCAATGATAAATCACCTGTGCAGCACTGAGACTAGAAAGAGTAAGTTAACTCTCTTGAGAGTCCCGACATGGCTAGGCCACATACCATTCTTTGAGTAATGTCACCTGAGTGCTGTCTCTAAACTTGTAACCTTCGTGTGTGAAGGACTTCACGTGCGAAAGCTCCGCGCCGGCCTCCTCAACCGCTTCTTTGAGGCCAAATCACGAAACTGGCACCCGAGGGGTCAACGACTGAATCTTTCCTCTCGAGGACAGTGAAATCGATTCCGGCAAGGTGCAGCGCATGAGCAGCAATCAGTCCGACGGGACCGCCGCCTACGATAATTACTTTGAAGCCCATTGAGTAGTTGCTCCTCGTGAACGAAACGCCGTTTGAGATGTTACGGTTGTACGCAAATGTAGCAGGCTTGGCTGAGGTATAGCGAGATCAAGCCGAAACGTTCATCCGATTGATGTCAGTGGCTGAGGCGCATCGTAAGAATCACTATAGAGGTTTGGAGAGTTTGTCTTGATTCCATCTCGGCACCCGGTCCTGCCGCTTTCGGTAAAGGTATTTTTTGCGGTGCTAGACGTCAGACGGGCCCGAAATGCCAGCCTAGGATTAAGTCGGCGCTAGTAATCTGCCAGTGAAATGGCACATTGGAGGTAAATAAGGCTGTCAGCTCGCGTGTAAGTTTTCGTCTCTGGCTCAATGAGAGCCCGCAACTGGCCATTTCTCTTCCCTAAAATAGAAGTACCCGGCACCAGCAGGCAAATTGGACTCCGAACTGTTTCATGCCCATGGAGGTACGCTAGAAAGGGGCGAGTAGAACTTGTCCTATAAGACTGGAATCCAAGCCTCTTCATTACTTCATCTTGCATTGCCTGACATTGTAATCTACTATTCCACAGCTGTTGTATACCCTTCCTGCCTCGTCGACTTTCTGTATTTGTTATAATAGACTGTTCGAAAACAATGGCAGACGCAAGTCGAATTCCACTAGCTGTGGTAGGAATTGGATGCCGATTCCCTGGAGGTGCCACAAATCCCGACAAACTATGGGATCTACTATCAAAAGGAAAAAGTGCATGGAGCAAAGTACCAGTTGATAGATGGAATGAAGAAGCCTTTTTACATCCAGACCCAGATGATACAAACGGCAGTCATAATCACGTCGGAGGACATTTCCTAGAGCAAGATGTGGGCGAGTTTGACGCCGCATTCTTCAACGTGCTTCCCAGTGAAGCTGCGTCCATGGTATGTAACCAGACGCCCGTAGGTCATACGCTGCCTCAGTATTGATTACTGTCTCAGGACCCGCAACAACGACTTTTATTAGAGACGACATATGAAGCGCTGGAAAGCGCTGGCATACCCCAGGAAGACTTACAAAAGTCAAACACAGCAGTGTACATGGCCATGTTCACCAGAGATTATGACCGGAATGTCTATAAAGATATGATGAGCATTCCCAAGTACCAAGTAACGGGTACGGGCGACGCCATCCTAGCCAACAGGATATCATATCTTTTCGACCTAAACGGGCCGTCGGTGACGATAGACACGGGTTGTTCTGGCGGCATGGCTGCTGTTAGTCATGCGTGCCAGGCCTTACGGAACGGGCAGTCCGACGTAGCATTAGCTGGTGCTGCCAACTTGATCTTAAGTCCCGACCACATGATCGGCATGAGCAACCTCCACATGCTCAATCCTGATGGCCGGTCTTATTCCTTCGATAGTCGAGGTGCTGGATATGGCCGTGGCGAGGGTATCGCCACCTTAGTCATTAAGAGGCTAGATGATGCCATTAGGGATAACGACCCGATACGAGCCATTATCCGTGATGCTGCCCTGAACCAGGATGGTCGTACGGCGGGTATTACATTTCCCAGTGGTCCTGCTCAAGAGGCATTGCAGCGGCAATTGTGGAGCAATATAAACCTGCATCCTCGGGATGTTGGGTACGTAGAAGCGCACGGCACCGGAACTTTGGCGGGTGATGGTGCGGAGCTGGAAGGCATATCGCGTGTGTTTTGTCAAGATCGCGATGCGGCGTCTCCTCTGTTTGTAGGATCAATTAAGTCGAATATTGGTCATACGGAGTGTGTGAGCGGCCTCGCGGCCGTGATTAAATCCATCCTCATCCTCGAGCACGGCACTATCCCTCCCAACGTCAATTATGAGCAACCCAGAACCAGTTTGAACTTGGAAAAGAAAAAGATCAGGGTTCCGACATCGTTACAGAAATGGCCTCAACCAGGTGTGGCGCGCGTCTCGGTAAATAGTTTCGGATACGGAGGCACAAATGCACATGCTGTGTAAGTTCTTCAAAATGAGCAGCCAACTACCAGGGCAGATCTGGACTAACGTAAATACAGACTTGAGCGGGCTGGCGTGTCAGCAGCAGCTGATGGGGCGGCCCTGGAAAATACTCAGCGCCTGTTTACACTTTCCGCCGCTACCCAAATGTCGTTGCAAGCTATGCTGGCACAGATGGCGGAATGGGTTTCAGAGCACGGGGACCAAGCTAGCCTCAGAGATCTCGCCTATACACTGTCTGAGCGACGGTCGGTAATGTCATGGCGATTTGCATCCGTCGCCGCCAATCAACAAGAGCTCGTCGATTCCTTAAACAATGCTTCGCACAATACGAATGAAATCACTCGAATATCTCAAGAAGTGAAGATCAGCTTTGTTTTCAGCGGCCAAGGTGCTCAATGGGCTGGTATGGGCCGTGGATTGCTTATCGATCCAGTGTTCCACGACTCCATCTACCAATCCAATAAGATACTCGCCAAGCTTGGTTGCTCGTGGGATCTCGTGGAGGAACTTCTTCAACATAAGGATACTTCGCGGTTAAATGAGGCTGAATTGGCACAACCTGTCACCACAGCCATTCAGATCGCCCTAGTTGACCTTGTTCGCCAATGGGGTATTGCTCCTGACTCCGTCGTGGGCCATTCGAGCGGTGAAATCGCCGCTGCCTATGCCGCAGGCCACCTCACCCAGTCCCAGGCTATTAAGGCAGCTTACTACCGTGGGTTCTCTTCGTCCATAGCCAAAAGCAAAGGGTTTGGAAATGGAGGCATGTTGGCTGTCGGTGTTGGAGAACATGATATCGCTCCATACTTGGAGCAGCTCACGCATGGGAAAGCCATTGTCGCTTGCCAGAACAGCCCAAGCAGCGCAACAATCTCTGGAGATGATGCCGCTATTTCGGAGCTCTCTGAGCTTTTGAAGAAGGATGACATCTTCAACAGGAGGCTTGTCGTCGACACAGCGTATCACTCTCACCATATGCAAGTAGCTGCTTCAGAATACCGAGCAAGCTTAGGGGAGATCGAGCAAAAGCATTCCTCTGACAGTAAAGTGAAGATGTTCTCTTCAGTCACAGGGTCTCTCAAGTCGAGCGGCTTTGACGGCGACTATTGGGTCTCCAATCTCGTTGGGAAAGTCAGATTTTCTGATGCCCTGCAGTCTCTATGCCAAGCAGATCAAAATTCAACACAAGGCGCACAAGCCCATCGTATCTTTATCGAGATCGGTCCTCATGCTGCTTTAGCGGGACCTGCGCGACAGAGCATCGCCGATCTGCCGGAGCCTCTTCGGTACAGTTACACTTCCGTCCTCGTTCGCGGCAACGAAGCAGTGCACAGCGCCTTGACAATGGCTGGTAGCCTTTTCACCCGTGGTTATCCGATTGACATGTCTACTGTTGGGGCGTTGGATCCGACGCGCACACATGCCTCTGTCGTGCACAATCTGCCTTCGTATGCTTGGGATCACAGCAAGAGACATTGGCACGAATCACGTATAAGCAAAGAGTACCGCTTCCGAAAACACGCATATCATGACCTTCTCGGCCTGCGCATGACAGATAATACACCTCTTCGACCAGTGTGGCGACACCTGGTCGGTGTCGAAGGCTTGCCGTGGCTGAGGGACCACGTCGTGGACGGACTGATTGTATTTCCTGGCGCTGGCTATCTATGTATGGCAATGGAAGCTGCATTACAATTGGCTTCCGACCGCTATCCGGAGAAGAAGATTAAAGAATTGAGGGTTCAGAACGTCTCATTCCTCAAAGGCCTCGTTATTCCCGAGGGTCGCACTAGAGTGGAATTGCAACTCGCTTTCAGCCCTTCAGATAGCGCTGACAACAATAATACTATGCAGCATGGCTTCTCAGTGACCGCTTTCACTGGTGAGGAGCACTGGAATGAGCATTGCCGCGGGTTCGTTACCATAAAGTTTGCGTCAGAACAGCAAACTGCGTTTGAGAACGTAGTCACGTTTGGAGAAGTGAGGGGGCAGCTTGATACAGGGTCCAGCCGGCGCATCCAGTCAAGCGACCTCTATCAAGACCTCCGAGATGTTGGTAACGCATATGGTCCCACGTTTTCCGGTATTGATGAATTCCAACTTAGCGCGGATGTCGCCGTGTCTACCGTGGTTATCCCAGATGTGCAGTCCGTCATGCCAGCGAACCACATGAAGCCTCACATTATCCATCCCACGACATTAGATATTCTGTTACATACTACTCTACCCCTAGTGAATCAAAAACTTGGCGCAGGCTCTGTCATGCCAGTTCGTATTGATGATCTGATTATATCGCCTAAAGTTGAGAATGCACCTAGTGCTAGTTTCTCTGTAGTCACTGTTTTGACGTCAAGCCATTTCAGGACAGCAGAAGCCGATATGGTCGTGTTTCCAGGACAAGGTGGCGCTGAAGCTACTCCAGTCATCTCGATCACCGGAATGGAGTTGCGTAGCTTGGCTTCGGAAGCTGTCGGCAACGCGGGTGTTCCTGACGGACGCGACATTTGCTATGAAGTGCAGTGGGGTCCAGAGGAGAAGTTCATCACAGTTGAGTCGCCTCTCCTTGCAGAGCCAGTGGCCTCAAGTAGTGGAATGGATCGATGCCTTGACTTATTATCAAAATATTTGAAGCACAAGGCGTTCAAGCAATCAGGCCTATCCGTGATTGAAATCGGCGGCGACAGCACAAATGCCACATCTGTGTTTCTTGAGACAATGCGCGCTCACAAAAGTCTCCCAACTGTCTATGACACTACTTCGCAAATCGTGGCCGAAAGTGTCGCTGACCAGCTGCGAGAGTGGTCTGGCGTACTTAATTTTCGATCACTTAACCTTGATCAAGACATCGTAGATCAAGGCTTCCAGGAAAACAGCTACGATGTCGTTTTCGCAAATGAAATACTCTCCACCACAGACTCTGAATCAACATTGTCGAACATACGTGATCTCCTGAAGACCGATAGTGTTTTGTTGTCAATCCAGAGCGCGGCTTCCTTATCTACGGATAATTGGTCTGCCGCGCTTTCTGAGGCTTCTTTCAAGGTGCAGTTTGTTTCAGAAGCTGGCGACCTCAGTTTCATGGTTGCAAGAGCGATTGATGTCCCTACTGCTGCGATCACCATGAGATTTATTGTTGAGCCCAGTCTACCCCAAGAAATCATGAGTATCATGGACAAGACTTCGAACACTCTCGGCCAAAAGGGAGTGCATGTGACACTTGAGCCTGTAACTTCATGGGACAGCGTACGACCGTACGATGACGCGATCAATGTCGTGATTGACAACGGGTCTCGCCCCGTATTGGAAGAAGTTGATACAGAGAAATTTACACAGATCGTTGATCTTCTGCAGAAGCCATCTAAGATCCTCTGGGTGACTGTGTCAAACGCGGAGAAAGATCTAGTCAGTCCTAAGAAGCATCTAGTTACTGGAGTGGCGCGTACCGCACACGCTGAGAATGAGCAGCTTGAGATGGTGACGGTCGACGTACAGCAGACGTTCACGACAAAAACTTGCCCGGGAATAGCCGATTTCCTGTCCGAAGTCATCCTATCTCTCCAAAACAAAGAGTCACCACGAGAGCGAGAGTACATATACACGGGCAAGAGCGTCCTGGTTCCCAGAATCATTCCTAGCAATACACTTAACCAGCAGATCGCCCGTAGTCGCAGTATGATCATAGAATCTGGGAGCTTCACGCACTCGCGGGTGCCGCTCAAGCTCGACACCCAGAAGGACGGCAGTGCTCACGCAATTTTCATCGAGGATGAGAGCCATCGTGAGGCACTTGGCGATGACTTTGTTCAAGTTGAAGCCAGAGCATTTGGAGTTGTCACCAAGGCTTCTAAAGACAGCCCTACGATCGGCGAGTTCGCTGGTGTGGTAGTTGCGATAGGATCCAACGTTGTTAATTTCAAGGTCGGGGCTCGGGTTGTTGGCTGGGGCGCGGTAGCATTTGCTAGCTCCCCGAGAGTACACAAAGCGCAATTACAGCTGCTGCTGGACAATATATCTTTCACCACTGCCGTGGCATTGCCTGCATCTTTCATGACGGCATGCCATGCCTTGAGTGGCATTGCTGACGTCCAGCCTGGCCAAGTCGTCTTGGTCGATGGCGCAGCCAGCGATGTTGGTCAGGCTGCTCTATCTGTAGCGAAGCATCTCGGAGCCCGGGTGCTTGCAGCCGTCAGTCGATCAGACGAAGCCGCCTTCATCCAAAACGCTTTCAACCTTCCATTAAGTGACATTGTCCCTCGTGAGAGTGCTTTCCTCAAAGACCAATTACGAAAATTGGTTGGTCCCGATGGAATAGATGTTGTGCTTGGCTGTGCGAGGTCTGCAGTTCCAAACGAAATCATCAAGGCTCAAAAGCCATTTGGAACATTGGTGCAGATTGGTAGTCGAGGCAACATCCAACCCCTTAATGGAACTGTTGCTACCCTTGACATCGGATTACTCATGCAAACTAACCATCGCAAAGCTTCCCAGTTACTTAAACGTACATTTGAATTAGTTGCTCAGGGATTGTCTTTGACCTCCCTTAGGATTACCACATTGCCGATCAAGGACCTAGATGAAGCGCTCAAGTTAGCTCGTCAAGATGGCATGGACAAGTATGTGATCCAAGTGGAAGACAATGACACCGTCAAGGTTGCGAGGCCAAGCTACGTTCTCCCAAGACTCGATCCAAATGCTACATACATAGTGGCAGGCGGCCTGGGTGACTTGGGCCAAAGATTCCTGCGTCTGATGGCCAAGGCTGGTGCGCGATACCTCGTCACCCTATCTAGAAGTGGCGCGAGTCCTGCACAGCACGCAAATCTCGAGAATGAACTGCGAAGTTCTAGTTCTGGATGTCTATTAAGATGCATCAAGTGCGATGTTTCACGCGAGAGCAGCATCAGAGCAGCATCGGCTGAGATTGCGGCTATGGGTCTTCCTCCAATTAAAGGTATCATTCAAGCCAGTCTTGTCCTCGAAGACGCGACTCTCGATAATATGACCGTTGAAGACTTCAACCGCGTCCTCCAAGCCAAGGCCTTTGGAACTTTACATCTTCAAAAGGTCTTTGCGGCAGAAGATCTGACTTTCTTCATCTCACTCTCGTCTACGGTCAATACGATTGGCTCCGCAGGACAAGCCAATTACAACGCCGCAAACTCTCTTCAGGATGCTCTGTCTCAATTCGACAGAAGCTCTAATTGCTTCTACATGACACTTAATATTGGATTGATCGAAGATGCTAACGTCAACACTGACGTGATCATTCAGTCTTTGCAGCGACAAGGTTTGACTGCCATCTACCACGACGAATTGGATGCGTACTTCGAGTACGCGCTCAGCGTCGAGGCGCGCCAGGCCGGATGTCACCAAGCTGTCATCGGATTCACACCAGAAAGTGTGGCCAAGACGAGCGTTGTCAACGGTGCAGTGAAAACGTTGATTTTCACACATGTACGAGAAAAGGCTCAGAGGGAAGCGAATAGTGACATTGCCACTGAAACCAAGTCGTTCAAAGAATTCGTCGCCCAGACAGAGGACCCGGAAAAAATTGAGGCTTTCGTCGCACGCATGATTGCTGACAAACTTGCCGATCTCATGTCGATCGACCTTGAGGACGTGGATCTTGATGAGTCCATTCTCGACTTTGGCCTCGACTCACTCATTGCTATCGAACTTCGCAACTGGATCATGCGAGAGTTCAGCTCTCCCATCCAGTCTTCGGAAGTTCTTGACAGCGAGAACATATGGGCGTTAGCTCAAAAGGTGATATCGAGGTCCAGTCTCACGGGCGATGACAATAGCGACACAATTAGCAGTAGCGAGGCGCTCGTGGCCTCTACTATGCCCACGACTCGATCGCCTTCCCAAGAGCCGACTAAGAGACAGAAGACTCTTCCTTTCCCAGATCTTGCAGAAACCTTGCAGATGTTTGCAGACTCGCGGAAAGCTATCTGCTTACCCGAAGAGTTGGCGGAAACGGATCGCGTAATCAAGGAGTTTTTACAGTCCGGAACGGAATTGCAGGAATCATTGAAGGCCAACCCATCTGCCTCTAACTCGCGACTCGACTTCTATGATAACCATCTCCACTTGGAACGCCGCGAAGCTCTTCAAGACCACGCTACGTTCTACATCAGCCACCTCATCGAGGGTGCTCCAAAGCACACACAAGTAGAGCGGGCCGCCATTGTTACCGGCGCTGCGCTTAAATTCAAAGAGCGCTATGAGACTAGACATCTCGAACAACACAAGCTGAACGACATTATATTATGCATGGACACGTTACAGTGGCTCTTCCACACCACTGTCGAACCAGGAGTAGAGACCGACCTGGCTCAAAAATACGCTTCCAACAACAAGGTCGTAGTTATGCGCAGAGGTCACTTCTACGAAATCGACGTGCATCCGGACGACGATTATGCGTCGTTAAAGGCGATATTCGCCAATATTATCACATCTTCGGAGCAGACTATCCCTCAAGTTTCTGTGTTAACATCCAAAAGCCGTGATGAATGGGCTGTTCTGCGATCACAGGTGAAGGCAATCGGCTCTAACGCCGCTGTTCTCCAAACTATCGAGTCTTGTGCTTTCGTGGTGTCTCTAGACGAGAGCGCACCAGAGACGTCATCCGATAGGTCAACCTCGATACTTCTCAACGATCGCCACTTCGCCAACCGATGGCTAGATAAGATGCTACAATTCACCATTGCTGCCAACGGCGTGTCTTCTCTTATCGGAGAGAACACCAAGCTCGACGGCCTGAGCACCAGACAGCTGAGCGAGTACATCACCGACGAGATATTCCGTACCGAGACCGTCGGCGACGCCGTGCCCGCTTCCAAGCTCCGAGAACTCACTCTCGAGACAACACCAACCCTCCTTAAAGCCATTAATGAGCAGATCAAGCGCAACCTGGCGCATTACGAGCCCATCGAGTCGTCGCGCGACCACTACAGTGCGCTAAACCGCTCGTTCCTCAACAACAGCGGCCTGCGCTCTAAGGGCACGGTCCTGGTGGCTATCGGAATGGCCACCCGGCTATTCTACGGCCACTACGAGCCGCTCTGGGAGACGGTGACGGTTGCTAAGTTCGCGCAGGGTCGTATCGACTGGCTGCAGACCCTGACGCCTGATGTCGTGGCGTGGATCGATGCCGCGCTAGCCTTCATGCAGAGCGACAAGGGTGACGTCAAAGAGCTAGCGGCGAAGCTAAAGGAGGCCGTCGTAAGCCACGTGCAATCGCTACGGCGCGTCGCCGACGGCCGCGGATACGTCGAGCCCCTGTACGCGCTCATGGGCGCCGCCATGGCAGAGGATAAGCCGCTCCCGCCGCTATTCACGTCCGCCGCCTGGCGCTTCAGCGATCGCCATCTTAGCCCGAAGATGGCCAAGACGGATTGTCTCGGATCCGGCGGGTACTTGCGGATGCAGGAAGGCGGGTTTTTGATGCCGAACCCGAACTGTCTGTTCATCCATTACGAGGTCCATCACGCGGACCCACTGATCGTTGTTTCTGGGCGAGCTGCTGATATCGAGAGGTTCCAGAGCTGTCTGGAGGAGGCACTGGGAACTGTGAGGAGTATTATTGAGAATGGGGGGTTAACTAGGGGTTGATTGGTCTTTTGTAAATCTATTATCATGTGTGTATTAAATCCTGTAACTTGGTCATACATATAGATATTTCAATATCCATGGTGGTAGTTTGTTAATGTGAACCGAAGTGATTATTTTTAACCTTTCTGGTCGCTTACTTTGAAACGATGCGGTAGAAACAATATTGGAATTCGATTCAGCAGCTCTATATATAATCTTTAGCTGGATAATCACGTCCTACCTCAAGCGATGACTTCAATGGAACATACCCGTAAGTTGTCAAAACCAGAATGCTGGGGTACAACCGATCCACAATGCAGTAAAAGTATATATTGAAACTGCCACGGGTGAATGCGAGTCCCGTGAACCACAGCGCAAGGAGGAAATCTAAAAATTCCGCATCCCAGGCTGTAAGGAATCAAATAAATCAATGGGGAACTGTGTGATCACGTAGAAATAAAGGCAATATGAACAATAATTTTTCGAAAAACGCAACGATTGTATTAAGAAGTCCGCATGCTGAGGTCCAAAAATTCGTAGGATCCATCGCAGAGTAATTACAATAATAAACACAAACGCCACCCATACCCCTTGACCCCTCACGTGAATTCGACTCCAAAATTATAGCAATTTACGTAAGCCAGCACACTTACACCGCTTCAATATATTAGGCCTTGACCTGCAGTGTGTAATATTAGAACTTAGACTTCTAGATAATCTAACGGGATTACCAGTACTACTTCTGACATAAGTCCCTTATCGAGCCGCTGAACGCCCTCTACTATGCACTCTCCTAAACCTTTGCTTATAACGCCTATTTTGACGAACTCGACGATAGAAAATCGGGCACCCTGCATCAAAACGAACCTCACGCCCAAGAGATCCAAGTGGCTTTTATAAGTACAAACCAAATAACAGACATCTCGTGCCAGGAACATGGTCACCAGCTTTGGCCTTTCTTTCGACAATAACTCTCAACAAGAGCAGAGGACACCCTCTCAATTATTATCCTTCTTGCTAGTTAATTAATTAGAGCTTCTATAACGTAAGCTCTCAATGGTGTTGCTCATAAGGACTATATGAGCTCAGTTGGAGAAATGCCAATGTAGTGCTAGGTTGAAATAAGAGAACCACCACAACTCTAGTTTGGCGTCAAATCTTATGAAAACCACAAAAGTAGAAATTCATTAGCTATTACATGCCAAAGATAATGCAATCTGCACGATTGCGAGTGGTGCATCCGGCCTTACTCAAACCAGTAATCCCGAGATGCCTCAATCGTAATAATCCACAGCGTCGGGATTTTAGCTCCTTTTGAAGATCTTACCTTATCAACGAATTTTTAACGACATTCGAAGATCGTCTAATCGATACGATGGCAGACAAAGAAAATATCCTGACAGCCGACGTCGGCGGCAAGCAGAATGTCACCGTCGATACAGAAAACTCGTCCGTCACCAAGGCAGAAGCTGAGGCAGAAGATACAATCAAGGCTGAGTCCGAGTATTCCGACCAGTATTATCGAAGGCTGCTATGGAAGATTGATCTTGTCCTCCTGCCGCTAATGTGGCTTTCCTATGGAACTCAACAGGCCGATAAGACCTCCATTGGTACGCAGGCCGTCTTCGGTATCATCCAAGACACACACTTGGTCGGCGATCAGTTCAACTGGCTCAGCACTAGCTTCTATCTTTCATATTTAGTGTTTGAGGCGCCAGGTAACTGGATTATGCAGCGTGTGCATACAGGCAGATTTCTTGGTGTTGTAATGACCGTCTGGGGCGTCGTCGTCCTAGTCACAGCCTTCGCCAAGGATTTTGCCCAACTGCTTGTTCTTCGTTTGCTCCAGGGTGCCCTTGAATGTACTACTACTCCCACATTCCTGCTGATAACCGGCTCATGGTACAAATCGCGCGAACACACATTCCGCTCCATCATCTGGGCGACTTCGAATGGCGGCGTGAACATCATTACTGGGGTCATCTCATATACCATTGCTGGTCAAGCAGAAAAAAGTCCCAATGGGCCCGCTGCTGTAAGTCGACTTGTCCCTCTGCGTCCCAAAGGCGCATGCCGATAAAGTCAAGTATTAATGACAGCATTAAAAGTGGCAAGCGATCTCCTTCTTTCTTGGGTCCTTGACTATTGTCCTTGGTGTTCTCGTCTTTTTCATCCTCGGGACACCCCGTGAGGTTCGATGGCTTAGCGCAGACGAGAAGCGAGCGGCCATAGCCCGTGTTGTCGATAACAAGACTGGTTCGGACAGAGAGAAACGATCAGAGTTTAATTGGGATCAAGCCCTCCAGACATTCAAGGACCCACAGACCTACTTTTTCTTCTTCGTCACTATCATCAATGCTCTTCCTGGATCGGCTACTTCCGTGTTTACGAATCTGATATTCAAGTCTTTCGGCTTCTCGCCCTTGGAAACATTGCTCAAGGGTACTACACCATATTTTGCCGTGACAATCGTCTGGTTTGTCCTGTGTGGCTGGCTTAGCATGATCAAGCCTAACATTAGATGTGAGCACTATCCAATTTGAAGATCCATACTGGACTATTATGCCGCCCAGGCATCAGCTGACTCATTTCTAGTTTACCTCATGATGTTCTCACTTCTCCCTGCCTTCACCGGTCTGTTAGCCATCGGCCTTCTCCCTGCCGATACCTACAAGTGGACCAAATGGGGATTATATATCATGCAGTCAACTGGCAACCTACCTGGACTCTGTACGTCATCAAATTCCATGTTTACCAGGGAGAGAGAACGACTGGAGTGGTTCGGCCAAGAACATAGCTGATTAAGAATAGTGATCTGGACTTTCGTTCCTTCCAACGTGGCTGGCCGAACCAAGAAGACTGTCATGACCACAGTACTTTTCATTGCCTATGCTACCGGTGCAGCCGTCGGAGGCCAAATCCTACGTCCTGATGATGCACCTCGGTATATTCGTGGACTTATCGCCTCATCCATCCTCTACGGCGTCGAGTTTATAAGCATGGCCTTGTGGCGCACATACTGTAAGTCCTTATATCTGCATGTATATAACGTGGAACTTCACTAATCACCGTCTTAAGATGTATGGGAAAATAGGCGCCGTGCGAAGATCATCCAAGAAATGAGCATCTCTCAGGAAGAAAGTGAGCGTCTAGGCAAGCTGAACGCCGAGATTGATATGACTGATCAGGAAAATATACATTTTAAATATCAATTTTAAGTGTGACCCAAAATTGACAACGAAGTAATCCAAGAGGATTCTTAAAGAGTTAACAATAAAATAAATTAAATATATATATATATAGAATATAATAATAGATAATTATATAAAAATAATATAAATATGATTTATTAAAATTTATATTATTTATATATTCAAACGAATCATTTTTCTTTGTTTTAAACCCGCAACATTAATAAAAAGACGATATAATACATCTGTTTTATATGTAGCTGTAGCGAAACTAACAGCTTATTCATATACCAACACTGTTGGCAAAAGCACCTGTCAGGACCTTCTGCGTATCGTGAAAGATCTTCATTCCCTTAAATCTCGATCAAATCCTACAGCGTGCGCTCCTTAGCAGACTCTCCAGGGTTCGCCCGCCGCCCGTGACAGCAGCACGTTTTAAGTCCCACTAGTAAGTCGCTAGGAGCTGGCACCCGCCCTGCAGTGTGGACAGAGGGTGAACATTCCCACATCCTCATTTCATCAGCCCGAACGCAATATCCGCCATTGTTATCGCAGCCCAGGTATTTCCGTGATGCGACAATCCGGAATCCAAGCTAGCCTTGATGTTCAACCCATAGGCAGCGCCAGAACCCGTCTATAGTCGACGGGTTACGTAACTAATTCTACTTCCTTATTGATGAGTGTTAGCGCGTCCCCCGAAAACCGGTGGCGGATCATGTACGTTTGTTCATGCCAAGGTACTGCTACCCCATCGCCTGCTGCCGCGTGATCGTGGGACGAGTAGCCAGGAAGTGAATCAGTGTCTGCTTTAGAACACATATTCTCGCGGATTTATGGGTCTGCGATCATGTAGTAAAAATAAACCAGTGCACTCTCTAAAAAAGATCTACTTAAATATATTCAAATAATTTAAAAATTAAGTTTTAGTTATATAAAAAAAATTTTAAACTTATTATTTATATTAAAAATTTTTTAAATTATAATTAACTTAATTTTTTAATTAATAAAAATTTTATAAATTTTATTTATTTATAATATATTTTTTAATTTTAAAACTATTTAAAGCTTTAAAATTAATTAAAAATAAAATAAATAAATAAAATAATTATTTTAAAGTTTATATAATTAAAATAATAATTATTATATTTTTTTATATATATTTTATAAATAAAAATAAAAATAAAATATAATTAATTTTTTATTTTAATTATAATTAAGTTTATATTTTTATTTTATAAATATTTTTAATAAAAATTTACATGTTTTTATAAATATTAATATATATATAATTATATATATTAGTTTTTTTTATAGCTAAGCTTTTTTTAATTTTTTTTTTTTTTTTTTTTAATATTTTTAAAATTAATTTTTATAAGTTTTTAAAAATATTATAATTTTATATAAACAAATTTTATTAATTAATTTATATATATAATAAATTATTATATTAAAATTTTATTTTATAAGTTTTAATTTTTTTATATATTTTTTAATATTATTTTATTATTTATTTTAATAAATAAAATATAATTTAATATTTTAAATAAATTAATTTAATATATATAATTATATTATATTATAATATAATTATAATAATTTTTTTTTTTTTAGTTTTTTATAAAAATTTTAAAAAAATTATTAAATTATTTATAAAATTATTATTAATATTATATAAATAACTTTATTATTATTATTAATTTTTATAAAAAGCTTATTAGTTTTATTATAATTAATATTATTAATGTTTTAAATATTATTATTGCTGCTACTAACATTATTAAAACTTTTGCTACTAAGTATGTTAACGCTGCTAACGTTGCTACCACTACTAAAACCGTTGCTGCTGTACTTGCTGCTGCTAAAGCTGCTGCTGCTAATGCTGCCGCTACTAAACGTGCTAAACGTAACAAAATTGCTGCTATTACTGCTGCTGCTACTGCAAGCGCTGCTGCTGCTGCTAACGCTTTCGTTAATGCTTTCGCTATTAATTATAGCTCTGTTCTATATAGCTATTATATACACGCTAGCTTTTATTAATGCTCCGTTTTTTTTTGCTACCGCTTTTGCTTTAATTACGCTAATTATTATTTTATACTTTATTTTAATTATATTAAATTAATATTTTTAAATAGCAGTATAAATATATATTATAAAGCAATAAATAGTTTTAAATATTAAAAATATATTTTTAAATATTTTTATTAATTTTTATAAATAATTTTTATTTTTTATTATTTTATTTAATTTATATTAATTTAATTTTTTTTTTTAAAAAAGCTATATATTGTTTTTATAATAATATATTTAATAATTATTTTAAAATATAAAGCTTTAAAATTTATAAATAAATTTTTAAAAACTTTTTTAAAATATATTTTAAATAAATATAAATTAATTATATAATTAAAAAGTTTATATTTTTTATATTATTATTTAAGTTTTTTTAAATATTTTTATAATTAAATTTAATATAGCTATAACTGCTATTATTATTTTTATTTTTATTATTATTATTATTATTATTATTATTATAATTATTATTATTATTATAACTAGCTTTATTAACATTATTTTTATTGTTTTTATTTTTTTTTTTTTTTTATATGCTTATATTATTATTATTATTTAAAAGCTTTTTAATTTTTTAAAATAGTTTAATTTTTTGTTAGTTTTATTAAAGCTTTAATTTATAATTTTTAAATTATATTAGTTTAATTTTTAAAAGCTTTAAATTTAATAAAATTTAAGTTTAATTTTTTAATAGTTTTATTAAATTTTTTTTATAATATATAATATATATTTTATAAATTTATAAAAATATAAAAATATTTAAATTATATTTATAATAAATTTTTAATAAACTTATTAATTAATATTTAATTTATAAATAAATAAACTATTTTAAAAAAGCTTTTATAATATTTTTATTTAATTTATATATTTTATATATTTATATAATATAGCTTAATATTAATTTTTTTATTTTTTTTTATTATTAAATAAATTATTTAAATATTATTTAAATAAATTATTTATTTATAGCTAATTTTTAAAGTTATATTTTTAAAAAGCTTTTTTAAAATTATTATTTTTATTTTAATAAGCTTTATTATTAATATTTTTGTTTTAATAATTAAAATAAAAATAATGCTTTATTTAATAGCTTTTTAAATAATTATATTTTTATATAAAAAAATAATATAGCTTTAAAATAATTTTTAAGTTTTTTTATTATTTATAAAAAAAACATTTTTTATTATTTATAATATTTAAATGTTTTAATTTGTTTATTTATAAATAATTTTTAAAAATTTTATATAATAAAAATATTTAATTATATAATTTATAACAATAAAATGCTTATTATTAAAATTAATTAAATATTTTAATAAAAAAGCTATTATAAATATTATATTAAGTTTTATTATAATTATTATATATAATATAAATTTAATATG